>JBCAUG010648007.1:0-13924 GCA_038406175.1 Haplosyllis leylae | reverse complement strand
GTACCCCCCCCTGGTTGACAGACAGACAGGTGTAAAACTATTACCTTCCCTCCGTACTACGTACGCGGTCGGTAATTAGAGACACTATGGTCCCTTGGACGACAGATCAATTACAGCTCGACATAGTTCTCAGGTAGTTGCAGTTCACGTTGTTAAGTATGCCCTAAACTCCCTTGTGAACGTGACCAGAAGGTCTGCACGTGAAAAACGGTAGTACAACCATTTTATGGTGAAAGAACTGGAGGAATCAGTCTGTGTTTTCTGTTGTAGCAACATAACTATACCACCCTGCGACATAAAAGTTTCTGCTATCAGTATGTTTGTCACATAGTACCAAGTGCCTGTTTAGTTTAAGGTTTTGGGAATCTAGAAATATACATCTTCAATCATATTATCATTGATTTTCTCCATTACTGACTTTGTCACCCAACCCAAAGAAAATACATTCAGAAAGTATTTGATGCAACAATATGCATGGCTTAAATTTACTTTTAGCCCTAAGTTAAGTCATTTTATTAATTAAATTGTGTACAGTTTATGTGTAACTATTCCATCACAACATAAAATACCCCAGTCTAGTTATCTCGGTTCAAAACAGTAAGCAGAAGTGAAATGAATCAAATTGAACGTGTTTATTAATTCCTGGACCTCTGTTGTAGATGCTGAATACCGGGAGAGATTACGTCCCCCAAGTCGGACGGCATCAAGGATCGGGTCAATGAGGAAGAAACAAAACAAATGGGTGGACGTGAATCACTTCCGGAAAGCCATGAGGAACCTGGTGCGTTCTGCACTCAGTGACCCGGATGAGCCTTCTAGAGGACCAAAAATCAACCGCAAGAGATTCGCTGGAGATGTAGGTCAATCAAGGCCAAGGATTGGAAGTGACGGGTCTGATATGTTGCCTAATTTAGAACCTGAACAGGAAAACAAAATCGAAGAAATGATTGATGCTATGACGGATAAAATCATGGAAGCTACGAGTTTAAGATCAAGTAAAGACAACGATACAATTGATGGAAAAGAGAATGTCACACATAATGGTGACACTATCAAAGAAGAGGATGAGGAGAGTGAAGAAGAAGGTGAAAATACTGAGGAGGAAGACAGGGAAGCACAGATGAGAGCTTACGAGGAAAGTTTTAGAGAGAAACGAATACAAAAAGAGAAAAAAGAAGAGCTATACTCAAGGTTGGTAGGAAACTACCTTTGTTCATTGTGAGACTGTCTGTAATGCGTGGGTTGGTATTTCATGTTTTCCTCGTGCCCATAAATTGGACATAGCCTTTGATCAAACGTAATATGAGATATTCAGTGGTAACAGTGAGTTGTTTAGCTGAAAGTGCATTTTATATTTTGAGCAAAAAAAATTATGTTGTTATTTGGTACGGATTTATTGTTTTACTGTGACTATGTTGTTGTTGTTATTCCTGTTGTAGAAAGTTATGTAATATGCTTTTAATTTGTATTTCATTTCGGACTTTACACACATTTTGCTTTTGTCCAGGGATGCTTTCACTGCAGCTTCTTCACGTTATGCACCTTTGATTTACTCCCAGTTCGTGTGATTTTGTTTAGCATTCCTCACACTCAAGCACCTCCAGTACCACTCGCATCAACATATGAAATTCCTGTCTCCAGCGAGGATCACCCGGCCAAGAACCCCGGTGAAAATTTCTTCCGAACTGAAGAGGTACAAGATGATGGAGCAAAAACATCACATGGCGCATTCCTGCCTGCTTGTGGAGAGGTCACTGTTGACAGTGAGTAAACGGTTGGCCAAAACAACCATTTCCTTTCATAATTTAACCTGTGGAAAATATCTGAAGATGTCATGTTTATTTGAAACAACGTATAGTTGTGACCGTGAAAACATTCGCCATAATAAAAATGACGTCATGAATGTAGTCCACATGCTGTCTCATGACCTTGTAAAATTACGTCCAAAATGATGTCACTGATAAACAAATTAGCTGATTGGCCACACACAGCATTCTGTGTAAACAAATTCCCACCAATGACTGCAGTTTTAAAGTAAGCCTGCTTATCATAAAAGTGCCCAGGTATATTTCCAAAAAACTATGGGCCCCCATCTCAATCACTATGCTGACTCTCACGAGCCAGCAATAAGTACAAAACCTTTGTGCAAATTCACAGTGCAGGTGTTTTGTTTTTTTTTTGTTTTTTTTTTGCCTGCCGAATATGTTTCAAAAGTCCGAAGTTTTTGGGCTTTCGCGGAATAAATAATAGTTTGCTTCTTAACTTTGCAGATTCGGCCATGACCCCCAGAGTATCTAAGTATGTCGAAGACGAAGAGGAGCCTATCTATCAGACAATACGATCTCTTAAATCCACTCAACCACAACCACACTCCGGTGGTCCGGCCAATCCAGACATTCCGCCAGATTTACCTCCTAGAATAGCTGAGATGAGTAAAGAGGAAAGGTAAGTCTATAGTTCTTTTTGTCGAATTTACGCCAAGCTTTGCAGTGTACTTACTGTGTAAATATAAATCTGGAAAGTGACTTCTATCCTTGCTGTTTCTCAGCACAATTCATTGAAACAATGACAAATGCTTCCACAGAGATTTTCTTTCCTGAATGTGTTCACATTTCTTTTGTGACCTTGACTTCCATGTTACGCTGTGGCCACACTGAACTGAATTGTTTCCGATTTTCTGTCCGATCCGATAATATGCAGAAGTGGTCACACTGATCAGATTCAGATTTTCTTTCAGATATCAATGAGTATCCAACCAATTTTGTTTCAGATATCTGATCAAATAATATGCAAAAAGCCCATGTTTATTGGATTTCAGAGAGGTTTTTGACCAAAATTTTTTGGAATTTTTCTTTGTGAGGCAAACGAACATCAAAAACTCGAAAAAACCAAAAATGTCAGTTTAGGTAGAGGGGACCTTTTGCAGTCATAGAGATCAATCTAGATCTAAATTTTTTTCTGAGTCTAGACTTACATCTATATCTAAATATTTTTAGTCTAGATCTAGATCTAAATTTTTTCTGAGCCAACAGAATGATTTTTTCCAAGTATAGATCTGGATCTAATTTTCTTCTCAGTCTAGATCTAGAATTTTAAACAAATGTAGTAGTATTAGTAATAGATACACATATAAGACATATTTAGATAACAAAAGACACAACAAAGTAACTGAAATATCATAAACATGGGTTTTTGGCATTTTCTCTGATCAGATATCTGAAAGAAAATGGCTTGGATACCCATTGATATCTGAAAGAAAATCTGAATCTGACCAGTGTGGCCACTTCTGCACATTACTATACAAGCCAAATTTCTCTGAAAGGTTCTGGGACTCTGAAACGTTCTCGGTCAGTTCAGTGTGGCCACAGCGTTCGTATTTGCTTTGATTTCAACTGCTACTCCATATCAACCACACACTGAAATACCAGATCTCGAAGTACCACCGCTTTCGCTCAGTATAAATGTACCCTTACAATTTTATGTTTCATACAGGTTTGCAAGATCACAACTGAGCCATTACGGCAACGAATAATGCCTTGTTCACACGTACAGACACCGAAATTGGGCCCGTCATGGCAACCAATAGAGGTGTATATAATTAATTCAGACTGAAATTCGAGCTGAATGGGATCCAGACCCATTCTGCCTGTCAAAGTGCCCGTCACCGTTAGCACAATGTTAAACTTTAACGGGCCGAATTTCGGTGTGGGCCGAATTTCGGTGTCGAACAATGCTTAAGTGTGCACACTCGTTTTACCTTTCTGAACAAACCGCATTGTGTTTTATTATACTTTGTGCACACTCGTTTTACCTTTCCGAACTGCCCCTTGTGAAGTCCGAACTCAGATTCGAGCGCTTTCCGCGGGAAAGACGGAAGTTTGAGTAGCTCCTCCCTCAGAAACGACACGTGATTGGTCATCTACAATGTGACATAAACGTAGTAAAACGACACGTGATTGGTCATCTACAATGTGACATAAACGTAGTAAAACGACACGTGATTGGTCCTCTACAATGTGACATAAACGTAGTAAAACGACACGTGATTGGTTATCTACAATGCGACGTAAAACATGGTAAAACCTAAAATTTACGGTTACTGCTATTAGCGGTCACTCATGTTGACGTTATCTAGACTCCTGTACCCCACACACTTTTTATCATTTTATTCAGGTTCTTTGATTGTAAAACAACCCCTGCCCCTATTGAGAGTATATTCTAAAAGTTTGTTCACTGATACAACATCACCATCACTATGCCGAAGTTTAACAACGGGTACTATGGCAACAAGGGGATCTCAAATAAGCTACGAGACACGACTGCTCGGATTACCGGACGTACCTGTTGCGCAGGCGCGTACTGGATGATTCCGGTTGAGAATAACACCTTTCCGATCTCCACCATCTTGAGGATGTAAGCCTGTAAACAGAAGCACGTGGTCAGCGAAAGCAATGTTGAAGCGGAAGTGGAATGTCATTGTGTTAGATAATTTAAACAACATATTAATCAATGCTGATTGGTCAACTCCGTGACCTTCTGCCTCTGGCCGACCGCCAAGTGCTGCTAATAATGTTGCTTGTTGCTGCTGAATAAATGAATCACAAAGACAGAATTTTACAGCGTCCTACCTGTCTCTGGAGACCACGTGATGCCTCCTCTGGGTTCATGTGAACCAGCGTCAGCTGTGGGTAGAAGTTCCGCCGGAAGAAGTAGAAGTCCCGCACATACGAATTCAGGTTGTGCAATTGGTCTAAAAACAGTAGTACAAAATAGTTACCCTGCTTCAACAGTGAAATGAAGAATAGGAACTCAACCTGTCATGAATTTCTTTGGAAAGTGGCTTCGGGTAGGATCTTCCAAGAATTATCAGTCCACAGTAGGACTTCTGCACCACGATTACCTTTTTTTAAGGTCAGAAAACTTTGTGACGTCATTTGCCTTTCATATTGATGAACACAAAAGGGCAAGGTCGTACTAATGGCACGTTCACACTGCACGGGAACGGGACCAGGAATGGGAACGGGACTGGGAACAATGGGTTACTATGTATCATGCAGAACTGCTCACATTGCACAGGTACTGGGAACAGGACCAGACCCATTGTCTCCTGTTGTGCCAGTCCCGTTCCCTGTACCTGTCCCATTCCCGTGCAATGTAAATGCGCCATGGGGTCAATGACCTCTCAAAACTAGGTTTCATGGTTACCAGTTACCACAGGAGACGCTTACTTGTTTTTGTATCGACCAGGAAGTAGGCGTTGTGCTGGTCATCAGGGATGTTGAAGAACTCTAAACTGTCCGCCAAGATGGCGGAAAACTGTGTATCCTGTAACGGCAAATCAGATGCAAATTTTTGCTTCAAGCCCGGTTTTCACGTAACATAAGCCACTTTCGGTACCAAACATATTTTACTTCAGTTGTAATATAAAATAATTTATATACCTCAAGTATAGGGTACTGGGAAGGTATAGACGCCAGGTCTGGTCCGTGGACGATCAGCTTCTTCGCGCTCGGAACGTTCGCGGTGATCATCAGCGACGGCTACAAAATGACGTCATCAACAATTAACACGACGCAATGATGTGACGTCATCAAAGAAATGGGTAGATTTGCAGATATTCTGCGTCCGATATTCTTAAAAGGGGAAAATCATTTAATTTCCGAACTGACCTTGAATTTGTGGATTTCACAACAAAATTTACTCCATTCGTAAAGCCACACATTGTGCTTGTTTCAAAAATACGTTTTTTTTTCTTAGTTTGGAGAGTTAATTTGTGACTTATGTTAGTGAAACATGATTACAACATGAATAGTGATAGACGGTGTGTTTCCATGGTGATGTCTACGTTACGCCTAGCTGTGTGTGTATCTTTATATAAGTGCATTTTTGTAAAGCCCATCCACACCGCGTGGAAATGAGCAAAAACCCATATTGTTAGTAAATGAGGCAGCCAAACCACGGTCCGCAAACATCAAAGAAATACTGATGACTCTTTCTCATTCGCTTTGGCCTTCGCTCAGTGTGAACACACCCTTTGAGCTAGCAAACAGTAAGAGAAAACCAACGCGAACGGAAAAGGAAAACCGTGGTTTGATATGTGCGGTTGTTCGATGCAAAAGAATGTACCACGGCTACTTTACGAAACAATTTGCTACAAATGTGAGTTTTGTAAAATCGCATCGAAATTTCGCTCTGTGTACATGAGCCTTTAGCGGTCCGATGGTGATGTTTTTGGTGACTCACGTTCTCGTGTGTACAAATTTATTAAACGTAGACGTCTGAAAATACAACCTACCCCAGAACTACCACCAAAGTAATCCTTCCTATACTTCCCATTCCATTCTACCCAGAACTACCACCAAAGTAATCCCTCCCATCCTTCCAACTCCATTCTACCTAGAGCGCCTAAAGAGCGTACTCTTCTGACCCTAAATTTCTAGTAATATGTTCTCTTTGCACATGGATCATGAATTCACATTTAAACAAGAAAGTCTTCCTGCGTGAACGCAAGAGACATACCGACCGCCGCGTGCTCTCCTATCCCGGGGGGCGGGGGGGGGGCAGGGTACCCCTAGCCTGCAGCTTAGGTACCCCCCAGCTGGACCTGGCTTGGGTACCCCTCCCCCGGCTGGACCTGGCTCAGGTACCCCCCTGCCCCGGCTTGGGAACCCAGGCATACCGACTGCCATGTGCTGTCTTATCCCAGCCAGGGGGTGGTACCCCATCCTGGGTACTCCTTCCAGCTGGACCTGGCTCAGGTACCCCCCCCCCAGCTGGACCTGGCTTGGGTACCCCCCCCCAGACAGATCCCCTTGACAGACCCCCTGGCTATGTGTGTGATCTGAGTACCCCCCCCCGGACAGATCCCCCTTGACAGACGCCCTGGCTACGTGTATGATCTGAGTACCCCCCTCCCCCCTGTGGACGGGTACACGCCTCTGAAAACATAATCTTCCCTCGTACTACGTACGCGGTCGGTAATGACGATTAAAGAATGTAAACTAAAATTTCCATTTGAAAGTCGAATGCCAAATGATAACTTCTTTTTCGTTCTTCACTTTTCGAGTTATTAAAATGTGAAAACACGATTAAAAATTCTAAATACCTAATGAATATCTTAATTCCATATAAAACTCATCTACACGGGGTGACCAGAGGCGACACCTGTAGCTCACCCATGCGTACCAGGGACGCTAGCACCACAATTTTACCACCTTTAAACCGTAGCCTACACTCATTTTCTTAACCAAATATAAACTAGGTTAGTGACCTATCTACCTCCACACATTAAACGAGCTATCCTAATAATGTCCAGTGGTGGATCCAGAATGTTACATTAGAAATTGGCGGATCCATGGAAGACAGTCCACCTCGAGGGCAGAGCATTTAAATTTCTGTGGGGTTGGAGGGTGTGCACGAGTGGGAACGGGTGGCTAAGTAACCTAAAGCCTCCCAAAAAAGTTTTGAAGTTCTGATAAATCCTGGATCCGCCACTGTCACATCCATGAAAACTTGGCCAAAGACACAGGTAAACAAGAAAGTCCTCCTGCGTGAACGCAAGGGGCACGTGTTGTCCTATCCCGGGGGAGGGTACCCTGGCTGGAGTGCCCCCCGTCTGGGATGGGGTACCCCCCGGCTGTGGCACATCCCTGGCTGGGATGGGGTAACCCCCCAGACAGACCCCCCTGAACAGCCCCCCTGGTTACGTGTATGATCTGGGTACCTCCCCCTCCCTTAACAGACAGACGCCTGTGAAAACATAACCTCCCGTCGTACTACGTACGCGGGCGGTAATAATTGTAGAATTCCGGATCCACCATTGGCTGACACGATCAACCAAGATGACGCACAAAGAATCCCTTATTATCATCCACTTATACCAGATGGCGACATAATCTACCATAGCAGTTTTTTAAGCTAAATTCACACTGAACGAACGAGAACGAGACGTTGGTTGAATATTGATCAGTGGGCCCATTTAAGGAAGTAGTTATTCGTGGAAATGCGTTCACTGCAAAGTCACGTGTTTTTGCCAAATCATCTCCAACTGACGCTTCCTCCGCTACGTCAGACTTATGCTATTCATACTGAGTGACGTCAACGATGAAAGAAATTGTTCGCGTTCGCGTTTGTTCAGTATTAAGTGTGAACACACCCTAATAGAGTGAAACATCATTCTACACACAGTTTAGCATTAACGTTAAAGAAACATATGACGTCAGCAGTTACTAACACTCGTCTATTAATAGCAACAAGAGATAACATAGAGATCACGTGATAATAAAACCATGGTTTTTTGGTTACATGGTTGAAGCAAATAGAGACAAATGATTCTGAACTCCCTTATCTTGGACCAAGCAGCAACAATTTTGTGGGCTACTGATACCTTTTCTTTTGAACATATTGCCACTCAGAGTCTCTGGGTAATAATATCAGTATCTTTGACGCACTAGTTTCAAATCTTGTTAATTTTCAGAGAATACAGTGTGTCTATTTGCTCCAAAATAAGATATTTCATAACAACATGGCTGAATGAGAACATCACGGGTTGAGAATTACAATACAGAAAGCAAAGGGGGGTAAAAATGGACGAGTATTAAAGTAGAGAAATATTTCACAAAATGTACGAAAATATACGCTTCTGAAAATGGGTTAATGGTATTTATAATGAGGAAGATGATATTTTACGCTACATCCCGCCTTGAACAGCGTCTGCTTTGTTCAACAGCGCGTCTTTTTTTACGACATTTCAGACGAACAAAGATGGTAAATTGGAACTTCTTTTACGGTCAATTTGTGTATATAATTTTAGAGTCGTAAAAAGGAGGTGGCCACAAAATAGTAGGTTTCCATAAAAAGAAGATGACCACTCAATAGAGTGGCCGTACAGTACTAAAATATAGGTTTTTCTGAATATAACTGGTTGAGGCAATACTGTGTTTTCTGGGCCTTTTCAGTGAAAAAAGTTCTGTTCAAGGCAAGTTCTTCAGAGTCCAGAACGATCTTATAATGTTTGAGACTCAGCGTCCACTACTTACGTCACACTGCTCTTTTCGCAGCGTCTGTTTGAGATCCTTGAAGAAGATTCCCTGGACGCTGGGTACCACGTGCCACAGGACGCTGAGGGCCTCAGCTATCGACTCCTGGCCGCCTTCAGCGGGGGACCTCACGTAGAACATTATGTACCCCACCTGCAACGAACCCACATAAACTCTTAGGAAGTTTAGGTTCAATCACGCGTAGCGCCAACGTCATCATTGCCAATAGTCACGCAAACACAGGGAATAAGTGCCCGTTTACACGGAGCGTCAGTGTCTATTCTCTGATGATATTAGTAATACAGCTCTCATTGAAAACACCAGAACAGGAAAACAAAATATGTTCCGAAATATTCAAACAAAGTTTCAGAATTAATTGCAACCCCATTCTGCAGCAATTCTGTTCGTTTCCATTATTTTCAATGAAACCACTATCTCTAACGTTACTGCCGACTTGACTCTGCGTTCAGGTTGACGCTTGTTGTAAACGGAAGCATTACAGATAGGAGCCAAACTGTAGTCCTTTCAGACTTATTGAGGCTTAGTAGCACAGTGGAAACACTTGCGCCTTTCATCGCTATGACCCAGGTTCAGTCCCTGACCACATGTGAGATGTCTTTCCCCATTATCAGCCACTGCCTGGTGGTTTTCCCTTTGGGGTTTTCTTCCACCCTCAGAAGGGCTTGAAACTGTAATGTGATTTGTATCTTGACTTGTCTCATAAGGCCTCAAGGGCTTGGCCAGTGATGCTGGGGGACGTTACAACACGGCTTTATATAGTCGAGTATCTACTCTGCCATCCATGTAAAGCTATGGTAGACCTTTCGTCATTCCCACACAATGATCATCAGAATTACCTCGAAGTGCTACACCTACTTTATAGTTGGACTCCAGGTTGTTACGTACCAGATAGTTGAAGAGAGTGTGCGCGGTCTGAGCCGGTAGATCAGCGATGTGGTACAACAGTTTCCTCAACATGTAAACTAACTCCTCCTGAAACAACAAAATAAAAAAGGTGCTGTGGTAAAATTCTTATTTGTAAGGTCACCTATTTGTGAAGAGTTTCTGTCCGTAAAAAGAAAAGCGACCGAACAAAATCATACAGCAGTAAATATAATGGTTATGACATCAATGTTCTGCCTGTATATGGGAGGTTACCGATCAATAGAGATTTCACTGTAAGTTTTGTGCATGAGAGGAGACCACTGAATGGAGGCTTCACCGTGAGTTTTGTGCATGAGGTGACCACTCAATAGAGGTTTCACTGTAAGTTTTGTGCATGAGAGGTGACCACTCAATAGAGGTTTCACTGTAAGTTTTGGCTATGAGAGTTGACCACTGAATGGATGCTTCACTGTAAGTTTTGTGCATGTAAGTTTTGTATATGAGAGGTGACCACTGAATGGAGGCTTCACTGCAAGTTTTGTGCACGAGAGGTGACCACTGAATGGAGGCTTCACTGTAAGTTTGTGCATAAGAGGTGACCACTCAATAGAGGTTGCACTGTAAGTTTTGTGTCTGAGAGGTGACCACTCAATAGAGGTTTCACTGTAAGTTTGTGCATAAGAGGTGACCACTCAATAGAGGTTGCACTGTAAGTTTTGTGTCTGAGAGGTGATCACTGAATAGAGGTTTCACTGTAAGTTTTGTGTATGAGAGGTGACCACTCAATACAGGTTTCATTGTAAGTTTTGTGTATGAGAGGTGACCACTCAATAGAGGTTTCACTGTGAGTTTTGTGCATGAGAGGTGACCACTCAATAGAGGTTCCACTGTAAGTTTTGTGTATGAGAGGTGACCACTCAATAGAGGTTTCACTGTAAGTTGTGTGTATGAGAGGTGACCACTCAATAGAGGTTTCACTGTAAGTTTGGTGTGTGAGAGGTGACCACTGAATGGAGGCAGCCTGGTACGCAGCCTGAAACAATATGGAGCCAATTTGCTTGACAGCATTCCCCGCTCCTTTCTGTCCCATCATTCCTCACTCACCCTTCTGTCTCTGTTCGTCAACTTCTCCAGGAAGGTTCTGAGGAAGAGCGCTGGATCCTCCACCAAACACTGCCAGATCAGCTGTTCCGCCACCTCCCTCACTGGAAACAATTTTAAACATGATATCAGATATTTTTGGGGTCATTATTGCATTTGTTCTCTTTCAAAGATTTCTTGATTTGGTTTTATGTTAGGATCTAGTGTTTTTGCATGTTAATCATCCCACAAGTACCACTTTAGAACATTAAACAGGAAGGAAGCCCTTAAGTTTGGTGGCTGGTGGAGGGACGATTTATTTATGTTCAACTTCAAAGTAAATGCTAATTCTTTGTTGTTTTCGGATTCATACGACTCTCGAGTTAAGCAAGCATTTTTCCTACCTGCAGTTCCATCTCCATTGACCTCCAGGTCCTCCAGCAGATGAATAATCGGGAGTGCGCAGGCGCAGACGCATGACGGGTAGCAGGACTGGGCGAGCTGCATGTGGTGGGCGTGTACGTGTTCAACCCTCTCCTCTTCACCTGTGACACAAATGAACGCAGCGTCCTTCAGAATTAGCTCTCAGCAAGACAGGCCTAATAATTAGCTGTTTGAAAGTGGTGAATCATATTTTGCTGAAGTAGTTTTAAAGAGTAGTCTACTCTGGGTGTAGTAGTCTAGTCTTTCTTGTTACATTTTCTATGGTTTAGTTTGTTCTTCTGTATGAGAAAGTTACACTTGTTTTCCCTAATAATACACAATTAACCCTCATTTTTACGGCCATTTATCTTCCATCAATTTGGAACCTGTTAATGATGACCGCAAAGCACAACGTTTACTGTGCAGTTAAACTTACCTTAATGGAGGTAAAAAATCCTGATCGGAAATTCAATATATGTACATCATTGTCAAAAATAATTAAAAGAATGACCTTATTTATGACCTGTTTTGTGACCTACATATACTAGTGTGCTCTAAATAAAGTAATTGTTAGTGATAGTGAGAAAGAGATTGTAAAATGTGTGATTAGAAAATTGTTATGTAATCATTCAGAAATGAAAGAAGAGCACAAAATATAATCTAAATAAATCATGTTAAATATCTGAAAATATTGATCATGAGCAAAAATGTGAGGAAATGTTCAAAAAATGCTTCATGCTCAAACAGATTTGAAAAAATCATTCCATAGCGGCAAAATGACGAAAATTTGATTGCTGAAAAATAAACAAAAGAATAAGGGCCCACTTACGCGCTGTATTGATACTGACGCTCAGTGTAAATGGACCCTTATATGGTTTAATCACACTGGCTTATGGTGTGTTCACACTGAGCGACAGCGAGACCGAGAACGAGACAGATAGCAAGACTGATTGAAATGGGTTACATAGAATTCTATGAAGCAGTTCACACTGCAGCGAGACAATATCAGTGATGCCATTGGCTAATATATCTAATCAGTCTTGTTATCGGTCTCGGTGTCGTCCAGTGTGATCAGACCATTACTCCGGGACCGGAACTGGGACTGGGACCAGCACAATAGGAAACAATGGGGTCCTAGTACCTATGTAATGTTCTGCATTATATCATACAACCCATTTTTTCCGGTCCCGGTTCTGGTGTTCCGGAGAGAGACAGTGTGAATACACCATTACAGTGCTTCATGAATTTCTAGATAGAGAAGCGTTGGAAATAGGTGAGAATGTTGCTAATCGAATGAAAGAACGGTCTTCAGATTTGGTTTAAATTCGAATGTTCTCGCAATCGTGTCCTGCAGAAGTTTACCATGAAATACGTATTCATCTTTCTTTTAATGATACTGACATCACTGGTTCAATTCAGTGAGACAATTGCTTCCAGATGGGTTCTTTGGGCGTTTACCGATTTCGTTTAGAAAATGTGTTTCACAAAGAAATTTGCTTCTGCTTGACCAGTGTGAATAGAAAACATTTCATTCTTTTGAAGCGATTTCGCGTTCTCTTTCGGTGTGAATGAACTTTAAGGCGAAAGACAGGAGAGTAGAACTGGATAGGCACAGAATACAGGAAAAGGAGATATATTACGTACCGTCATGCAGAGGGGGGCGGGCCCAGAACATGCTGCCCGAACGCCAAGAACTCCGTGTCTGCATACTGGAGGCGGCCGCCGCAGCCGCTCGGTTCAACGGCGCAACCGACATCCGGCGCGCCGCCATGTTCACCATGTTCATCTCATCCACCAGAGCAGCTGCTCAGATATCACACGTGCGGGAATAGGGTGGGCGATGATGTTGTAACGTTAACGTTGTTGGATGTAACAGCAGTCAATGGTAGTTGTGTAGTTGTCATGGATACGGATCACACAGCAGGAACAAAACAGGAAACAAAGAAGCACAAGAGAAAATAACACCATGCAAATAATTACAAGAAATGTGAGAATAATATTCATACATGTTGTGCAGTGGCGGATCCGGAATTATTTAGCGGATAGATTGACCTTAACTTGGAGTAATTTTTTTTACTTGGATCCGCCACTGCTATGAGCCCAGACTGAATAGCCGTCCAAGCTTAAGGTGTGTGTACCAACCACGGTGTACATTATGTACCAACCACGGCATACAGTGTGTACCAACCATGATGGTGTACATCAGTCCCAGCTACAGCGTACAGTACCTAACTCTTTCAGCATCGAAGTGCACTTTTTGGCACTTTCAGACCTTGGGGCACTCAAATGGCTCTAGCTCCTTATTCATCATAGAGACCTCCAAATGGTACTATTCAATTAAGAACTAAATTCTGCACACTTTTGATTAAAAAATTCTGGGCTGCATGAAAAACTGGCAGGTCACCCACCCGGGGAAAGAGCGTCTTTGACACTCTTTCCCCTAAATGGGTAGACAAATGGGTATTTGATGGAGAATGCTGCCTTTTCTTTTCTACCCA
>JBCAUG010647896.1:0-13926 GCA_038406175.1 Haplosyllis leylae | reverse complement strand
AATCACCGCTGTCACCCCCTGAGATTAAACTACTCTTGCTCTCCTCACTGACCTGGCAGACACTCAATTCTGACTGGCGTTGAGTTCAACTACACAAACCAAGCTAGTGTAAATATTGGTGACACTATGCATGAGTTTTGTTTGTTATTGTAAATTACAATTTTAAATCAGTTGAATGTTACATAAATGATCAGAATGATGTAAATTTCTAGTTCACATTGTCATGCAGCTTTTCCTGAATACATGACAAAGCATCGTGAAAATGTTACTTGTTAAATCAGATCCATTGGACAGCAATGGATCATCAAAAAACTTACATCAAGTTTGAGAATATTTTCATACTTGTAATAAAAAGATAAAGCAATTGAAACTTATTGAAATGCTTTTGTTCTAAAAACTGGTGTCCAAATACTGTATTGAAATGTAGTCATAAACTTTGGCGACTTGTTAAAAAACAATAAATCTCTCATTTTAAATGAAATAGCATAGTCTTTTTTATTTGTCCTTTCCAATAGAAGACAGAACATTTGATGAACATTAATTAACTCAAATCTCTGTTTTCCCTCTTCTCAATAACGTAGCACATTTTTGCATGATGAAGTTAACTCCCTCAGTAACCAGTATTTCATCACATTGTGGACGGGGGCGAAACATTCCAGTTTTTTAAAGTCTGATTCACTGATAAGACTGAAGACCTCACTCGTAGTTGCATCTAATTCTTGTTTTGTTTTAAACATAATTGCATATTTTACCTTTTCTGCTGTGAATGTGTCTGGACTACACCCTATTGGCTTGCCTTTCTTCTGTACTCTTGGTCAAGAAATGCCAGGTAATTGTCAAATGCCTCATCATCTTTTTCTCTTCTGTTTTCAGAAGAATCAAAAAATGTTTGTGAAACTCATTATCACTTGACATTCCAATAATTATTTCTCACATTTCCTTTCAGTTGCTTCAATTCTGCATCGGACTGGCTAGAATTTGAAAACATCAGAATTGAAGAACTGTCTTTCGCAATATTAGCCCCTTTTTCATCACTACAAACTATTGCAATTGAAGATCTGTCTTCTGCCACACTGGCCTCTTTTTCGTCATCACTGTATAACGTAATCACTTCTATCCTGTCTTCCTCTGTCTCATTCATCTGGTCCAAAATGTTTCCAAAGAACACAATGAACCCAGGTTAACACATGGAACCCGGGTACTCTGTACCTGTGTAGCTGAATCCCTTTTAAGCATATACCTAATGGAAACATGATTTGTCATACTATCAAGGACATTATTAGCAAACAGCAAGTGGAACAACTTAGAGGCTAATGCACTGTAGTAAAAACATCCGAAGTTAGAGAGTTGGATGGCAGTACCTAGGTAATAAATACCTGGGTAAAATACCTCAGTTTCCATACTACCAACATCCAGCAAAGATCCAAAATGTTTCCAAAGAACACAAATAACCCAGGTTATGAATACCTGGGCAATCAAACACTGGTATTCTATTGTCACCAATATTACAATTACTTGGTTTATTCTATTAAACTCAACCTTAGTCAGAATTGGGTGTCCACCTGGTCAGTGAGGAGAGCAAGAATCATTTAATCTCAGGGGGTGACAGCAGTTATTCATGGGTGTTAGTTCATGCACTGGACCCATTTATGAAGAAGGAGTGGCTGACTGTACTACTGGGTGAGGGGGTAGACTTCTAAGGAGGTGGCTTCCCATGTGATGCAGAATACAAACACTTAGCTTATGCCCAGTCTTTATTGTTACTCCTGAGACTGGTTAACATAGAGCAAGGCAAATCAACAATCAAAGTCTGAAGAAGTAATCTTAATAGTCCAATAGTTCTTTTGTAAGTCCAATAAATGTACATTCACAATGTGAGGGGTTGGAAAATCCTCAATAACATAGTTCACAGACAGTATGTGGAGACACATAGTTAAGGAGATCTTGAGGAGATCACACAGTCTAAAGTCTAAAGTGCAGTTCAGGATACAAATGCAGTCTAAATACAGCTCGTAGTAAAAGTAGTGCAAATTCAAAGTGGTTCCTGGTACAGGTTCAAGTTCAAAGTGCAGGAATACAAGTGCCGCTAAGAAACTCTGTAAGCAAATATATTCACAAATACAATGACATAAATATGGATTTTAAGTTAACTTCTCAAATTTACTGGTACAAACTACATAAAACTATTGAAATGACATTTCAGTAACAGGTTGTGCATGAGGAGTTGCCTTGGCTCTCCACCTCCTCAGGATCTGAAAGCACTACTCAAAATATCTGAAATGCAATTGTAGAAGATCCTGAGGGAAGAACCAGTTCATCTCCTCACAGTTACCTAAGAAGTTCCTGCTGTTAGCTATTATGACACTAGTGGCATTTCTGGAGGTCCTACTTTCATAGGGTGTACCTCCTTTTTATACTTAAAACCTGGTCACCAGAATATCAGTGTTACCACATTAAGTAGCACCCATGAGGTGGTGACAACTTGGGAAAGGCCTGGCACTATTCAGCACCTTTGGTGGTTAATACAGGTACTGAAACAAACTAAGGTTTATACTAGTCCCAACACAATTGGACCAGTAGTTACTGTTGTTGAGGTCTGAGGGGTGAGTAGGAATACACACTGACATGTCATGCTGTGGTTGGTTGAATGGGTCATGCAGTCAGCTCATTGGCTATTGCTTTGAGTACATGTGACAAGGGGACTCTGATTGGGTACTTCCTAAGGGGGTGAACAGAAGGATGCGTGATCAATGCATGGGGATTATGTGGAATCTTCTGAGGAGGTGGCTGAAGACAAATTAACACTCCTTTGGCCATTGGAAGCCAAATGTGTTCTCGGTTTGACTTAATCTCCTCAGTTTCACAACACTATACCCTCAACCTGTTACATTACGTAAAATATAATACCTGGTGAACTATGTTGAACAATTAATGTTGTGTTGTCGAGATTGTATGTTTGCATTATTCACTTGTAGCAATGATACATGCAGATTTTGCACAGGAGCCAGGCAATTTTTAATTAATTTATTTGATACTTGCTACAGTATCGCAATCAGAACTACATAATTTTTGTTTACTTAATGACAAAGAAAAGGTATTCATTAATCGAAGCAAAATTTTAGAAAACCTTCCTTGATAATGTTTTTGAAAATGGTTGTTGCTTTTTTAAATCATGTTTGCCTAAATTGATAAAATTGTTAAATCTGTTGTTGAAAAATTCACTTGCTAAATATTCTTTATTTAATTTATATGTAGTCAAAGTTTCTTAATAGAACATTAGTAGATTTTATGTAAATTATTAGAAATCCTGTCTTCTCTATTTTTATCATTGGATTTGTTTTTGAACTGTATTTATTTCTTGGATGGAATAATCTTCTGCACTGTTTTGTAGTTGTGATTATCTCATTCAGTACTGATACTACCCGAAATGAAGTCAAACTAAATTTAAATCTGAATAAAAAAAGATAGAATTTAATTTGATATTTACATCACCTACAACTGTGCAGTTCAATTCGTGTCACAAAATTAAAGTTATTTTCGTAATTACAGCTGAGAAAAATATTACAAAGTTTCATATTGTATGAATTAGTGCAAAACTCAATAAAATTATGTGTTGCAAGGAGACTTATTTATTAATTTTGAGACTCATTTGATAATTTCTTCATTAACAACTTCCGAGATTTAGATTTTGTAATCAATCTTAGAATTCGTCGATAAATAGCTAAATTCCGCTAACCTTCCTCAGACAACATAAAAAATACCATTACTAGCTATTTACGTATATCGATTGCGTCTTGTCATAGATAGTGCCTCTGTAAGGTAAAAAAATAGTAGGTTGAACCCAATAGAAATGCTTCCTTCCAACACACTTTTTTGCATGACCGTTTATGCCCATGGCAGAACTTTAACGAAAGATGACGCTCATTTGTTAACAAATTTCCTCGGTTATGGAGACAAGCACAACATTGGTCCAAATACGGAAATAGGATGTGTCAGCAAAGGGACTGATAGTGCCCATTATTTTAAGGATTTTCTTTAAATCATTATGAAATTGATCTTTTACAATCATGGTCGTCCATGAGAAAGAAATCTAAGTTCTAATTGTTAGCTTCTGGAAATAACCAATGCCTGGATCTCTTTACCATAACGAACAATTATACAGATTTATCTATTGGGTGGTTATTACCAGGAAATTGCTCGTTGACGACCACTTTAAAAAGGGAGTCAGTTCCCCCTAACATATTCGCTGTAACTATTTCATCCAACAGATAAAGGGCCTGCTTGAAATGCAGAAGATAAAGACGTTAATAGGAGAACAATAGAAAATCAACAAAACATTTCCCGCGTTATTGCTCAAAGGTTCACACTGAACTCTTGTAGTTATTTCTGGATACGTCTTGTAGATCCATTTTGTGTTGTGTTTTCAAAATTCATATGCCATGATGGACAATTTAGAATAACCAATGGCTTTCAGCAGCTCCAATTCAGTTGGACCAAACATTTCGTTGCAGCTTCTCCAATGGAGGAAAGAAACCTACAAAGGACGCGGCTTCAAAAGTGAAGAATTTCATGATTCGCTTGATGCTGGTTACGTTCTGGCTTTTAGACATCTTTAGCATTAAATGCTGGCTATGATTTCAAAAAATAAGAGGAATGCAATGTCCCAGCCAGTAAAATATGAATCTTCGGTGTACTTGAGGAAATTTATGTCATTTCATTTGATTTTATGAGGACTGTTTAGTGGCGCAAGTCCTGTAGCGTTGCTATATGTGGAGCATTATGTAATTACAATTGACTCCACCATCTTCACCGCACCTATCCAGGACCCACACACCCTTACTGGGTCACATTTAATTAGAAAGTATACAGTAATTCCTCTTGTGCGGATGCAAATTAAAGTCAGTCACGAGTCAATAATAACGTTCTTTCCCTCCACTTTATTTGTTGTATGACTTACTCTGACATATTAAGACCACAAACGTCTACAGTGCAGCCGACAACAACATTCCATCTCAAGAATTTTTATTGCTTTCGTTTTCAGAGTGGAACAAACTCAAAAAATCTGTCAATTGAAATCAGGCACCTCCTACCGGCAATAAAAATTTGCCAGGAATCTGTTGTTGTTGAATTTGGCTCTGTAAAAAGTTGCCCTTGAAGACAAGCCAATGCATTTGAGGTATGGACCAGATTGATTTCAATCTGAGTGTGAATTAATCTTTTATCTAACCTTGAATCGATCCGGTCATTGATATAAGTTAGCATCTAATACTCATTTGATTTGAGACTCCAAATCCAGAATCGATCACTTTTATTTTGATTTTCAATGTACAATGGGCTCTGGACTGCGAAGGAAACAATTAGATGTACTTCTTGTTATCATTTATTGCTGATCAATGAATTTTCCTAAAATAACTGATGACAAATATCAACATTTTAAATCCGAAATCCAGTGAAACCGTTAATGTCACCGACGTTTAATCCATTCGTCGTATCACATGCGACGTAAACCCGGTCGCCTGGCGACATTTCCACTGTGACGCTACAAGTAGTCGTGATATAAACGTCATCGTCCTCGACGCCTTCTACGAGAAGTCGACATTGTTCTTCGTCGTTTTTGCGCAGGTGAAAGCTCTCGTAATCTCCGGATGAGTCGGAAGCAAGGAAGGATGAGAAGAAGTACAATCCAGCGGAGTCGGCTGTGAAAACTCCTGTAGACGAATTGTAACTGAAATAAAGAAATTTAAAATCCGTTGTTATTGGTCTGTGCATTGTGAATTCACCCTGTCCGACTCTATTGCAGATAAATTGTCCGATTCCGATAATCGAGTTTTTTCTAATTAACAGCAATACAAAGTTGACAGATCTGGCAATTACTTCTTTCCTTTTTTCTCTGTTTTAAATTTGTTACAGCCAAAGAAAACTTTTGTGTGATCTGCTATTAAAACTTCTTATCAATAATAGGTATCAAAAGAACTGATACGTCCACTTATGTACAAGAAAATTCAACTTAAACGGAAACACAAAAATGCCAGATCTGTCAGATCTGGCATATCTGGCAATCACGGAAAAACACGAATATTTTTGTACATTCCGATGGAATCCATATAAGACTCAGAAGCAGAATAGGTATTGGAATCGGTCAGACTGAACACACCGTCAGGGCATTTGGGGAGATGCACCTAATGGTCAATTCACGCAAGTTTTTCCATAATTAAATGCTGCCAGATCTGACAAATCTGCCAGATCTGGCATTTTTGTTTTTCAGTTTAAGTTTTATTTTCCTACACATATCTTGACATGTGAGTTCTTTTCATACACATTATTGATTAGAAGTTTGAGTAGCATATAGAACCAAATTTATTAGTGATTGTTACAAATTTAACATAGGAAAACAAGGTAAGAAGTAATTGCCAGATCTGCCAACTTTGTGTTCGGGTAACTATGGGAAAACTCAACCGCATCGTGAGATATATATTAATGCGCCCAAAGAGGCACTTTCGTATGATTATTAACATTCGAAAAAAATATCTAAAAAGGGTTTCACAGCAAAATCATTTCATTTTACGCACCAGTTTCCCGAGTTCGTACGGACGGTACGAAATTGCAGAACATTCCTGACACATGCAGTATCTGAATTCATGACTGCCAAAAATCCAACTGAAAATAAATAAAGCAAAACAGATTTTGTATCATCAACTAAAATAAATCTCAATAATGACAAGAATTGAAGGAACTTGAACGCTGAGCACCAGTGCAGCAAAATGTACAGAAAATGTAGCCCATGTCAAAAATATTCAATTCACAGATGTAATAATTAAAACGAGTCGCACTATTGCATATCAATGATTGCATACAATTCGAAATGTATTGAAGTCTTGAGGATGCGCGCACCTCGGTGAAGTGAAAATTGTTAATTATGATCAAATTCTAGCTCATATCGCAGAGCAGAATTGTATATCAAAATGTCAAAAGTCGCGTATTTGCTTTGTTAGTTTTAATTTTGTTCACGGGTGCAGTGCATAGAATTTTCAAAGAACCTCTACTTCAGGTTTTGCCGAAGGCAAGAGATCACCATTTGGGATGTTACAAAAGGAAATTAGCCTCAAGCAAAGGCTTCAGTTCTCTCGTAAACAGCTACACTGGGACGGTTGGAACGTGTAACTTTATAAAGTTCCTGGAACTTTTCAATAGGTATGCATCTTCAACAAAGAAAAAGTTCTGTTTGGCGTAATCAGAAGCAGCTTCATGCAAGATCCTCAACAAAATCCACCAACTACATATAATCGTATATAAACGTACACATCAATGCAAATGCTTTTTCATTGCAAGGAAGAGTTCAATTTTCACACAAACTCCATTTCACATGAAAACGCGGGCAAGACCACAATAAAAATGCAAGGTAATACGGTAAACGATTACCTCTAGAACACGGTAAGTATAGCCACGAGGGTTACACCGCGTTTACCCTTAACAAGAGGCCATTAATTCACGAGAGCCATAACACGTTGACAGCTACAGACAGCCAATCACGTAACTACCAATAGAACGGCTTCTCACCGGGGTATATAAAGTAGGCACGCGCCCCACTGCGGGGTTCCCACCTTTAGACACGCAGCTAACCACAACTTAGCCATCACGTAGAGGAGTCCCGCTACCGGAGCGCCGCAACTTACAAACGACTTTAGTTTTACTTTGCGTTTACATGAACGAGCCTAAACTACGGATAGGGAGTAATAAACGCCTTATAGCCACCCGGCTTATAAGACAACAAAAAGACCATTCCTTTTTTACGCACGTCCCCAAATGATTAAAAAAAATGACGATATGTGTTTGTAATGTTTGCTTCTGTTGCTTTTTTGTGTGAATTCCTTTATGATCTGAATGTTTTACTTCTTGCAACTAAATAAAATCACCTGTTTGCTAAACTTTGAAATATCTTGCATAAACATTGAGATTAAAATGATATATTTTACCCGAACTGATATTTTTACTCCCTGTTTTCTTGTTTTGATCTGGCCCCAGACGATTCTCCACCATTTGGATTCTCATTTCCAACTCATCCATCTGGTCACTTGTCTGAAAAGGATAGTTGTTTCTAAATTATCGTTATTGCTTAGCTGGTTTCTTTGTTTTCAGCACTATTAGTTTTCTTGTTTATCATTTTAAAGTCTCATTTCAATAAAAACCAATGCACCCTATTCATTCAACCAGGGTTAATATATTTTTTCCTTAACACTGTACGAAACATCTAGCAAATCCATGGAATCAGGAGAAGTCTTCCACGTGTATATTAAAATCATGACTGTTAAGTGCGTTCAATCAACAATCACTCTGTCGAAATTCACAAAATTCTAAATATTAAGGGCATACTTTCATCATTTCTTTTTTTCATCTTGCAAAAGTTCAGTCAGAATTGTCTATCGAAACTACGGTTAAAAATTCTCATCATTCAGTTTACCTCCGTGACAGATCGATGGCAGCACCCAGCACAGAGCATTCATGATAATCACACGACAAAAGGGTCAGATACATGAAGACAATATGAATAGTTAACCTTATTTGGTAGTATTCCTGAGGTAAGTTTGTTTATCATCCCCTGCTGATGTAGTACTAAACTTTGTAGATCTTGTAACATCTCCTGTTGTTCCTGAACAATCTCATTCAGTTCCTTAATTCCTAAATCTTTACACTGGGTGAAAACAAAAGCCAACAGTATCACATACAAACGGACCATTTCTTCGAGTAAGTTTATATTTCCAAAAAATGGCCCTTTTCAAATAGTTTGTTCACAAAAACAATCCTATCATGCAGTAATACTATCTATTTAGGTTAATGAAACCGCTCATGGGAATAAACATGCGGCCCGTTTCAGTTTTTTAGTCTAAGCATGTTGTAATGTACGTACATCCTTGTACAATGAAAATAAATTATTTTATGCGAAAGTATGCGTTTTCATGTGTGCACAGCTTTTGCACATTGTTCATAGAACAGCAGCTGACACAAATATTTGCAAAATAATTTTTGAATAACAATCACATAGAAGTATATATTTCAAATCGTTGCGATCACTTTATCAATTGAAATTCAAATTTTTCCAAATTCTGATTTTAATTCAGCCCCATGAAAATCATAATTAAATAAGCAAGAACATTCGGGTTTTTCATGATACATACTTCTGTCAGATTATCTGACAGATCTTTATACAGGGAAGAGCAAAAAAAAATTCATCAAAAATTGCCCCCTGTGGGGTTGGAAATCTAGACCCCCAGATCATCACTCTAATGCTCTTCCAACTGTGCTAAATCACTATTTGGTTGTCTGTGTGAATCATTAAGGCCTTTATAAAGTTATGCTCTTGATTCTAGAAATGAACAAAGTCCAACATGTGAAATGGTGCATGAAACAAACAAAGCTCACTTCAGAAATCTCCTTCCCAACAGATTCCTGCCTAGCTCAGTTGGTAAGGCATTGAAGTGATGATCTGGAGGTCCTGGGTTCCAACCCAACTGGGGGCAATTTTTGACGAAATGTTTTTGCTCTTCCCTTTGTAGAGATCTGTCAGATAATCTGACAGGAACGTGTATCGTGAAAAACCCGATTGAAATATATTGAAAATTCTAGATACATCACTTAGTAGTCTGCAATTTTAAAATCTTAGGTTCCAGCACAAAATTTACTAAAAATGTAACCATGTGTGTGGGTATCGTTCACTATTCTAGTGAAAAGACCATCCTTTTAAGGATTTCCTTTGTGTAACGACAGAAAAGCGCTATTTTCAATACTGTTGGTGGTCAGCTAAAAGCAATGTGATGTTCTGTTCATAAATCAATATCAGACAATTTCATGTATGTCAATCAAAAGAGCAAAACTATCAATACATAATTATCTTTCCCCAGTTTCGTTCTCAATGCAATTGAATTGGTTATTTTCTGCGGTTTAGTAGAGCACAGTTTAAGCAGAAAATAATTTGTGTAGAGGATGACAGCCACACAAAATGTTAACTGTATGCCAAATATATATTTATTAATTGCTTGATCTGACTTACATGCGAGTAGATATATATCTACAACACAATCTCTAAAACTCAAGAAGTTCAATTGGATACTTTTTATTGAAATTATTCCCAACCAGCAACACTAAAATATCGCATGGCAACAACTTTTGTGAGGTACATTCACGATAATTCTTCCCGTAAATCATTGTTAACAGAAGTCTTGATTTTGTCCATTGTTTCCCTTGGAAATCAAACACTATGAAATGGTTGGCCATCATGCACACTTAAGGAGGATAATCATATCAGTTTGATAAAAAGAATACTTGGACTGTGAATATAAAATTTGGAAGCTTAAACAACTCTTTGGAAGCTTTACATAATTTTACATTCACTACATTATTTATTGATAGACGTGACAATTCAAAACTGAACACTATAGTGAGAAAACTACCCAAAAAGCACACAATGCAACCTAGAAATATTTGTTTTACGCTCACTGATTTGAAACATTTATGTCAGAGTACAGGTCCACCTTAACGATATAAGTACCTGATGAAACATCCAGGTGCAAAATGCTTATCAATCTTGATGGCATCATTCAAAATTTGAAGGTGTCACGAAACTTTCATTGTGTAGATTTAATTTTGTAAAAGTATTCTGGTCTATGATTTTGCTATTCGGAGTGGTAAAGTGAAAATTGGCTTTGCTTCTAATTGTGGATACTCACAGAATGTCCATTGTGTGCATTCGCTCTTTGTTGCGCATGTTACATTGTTTCGATTTTTATGATAATTATCAGAACATTATAAATGACACGCACCACTTTGATACAGTTTATGAAACTTTTGTGAGGTTAATAAGGTGATTGAACTAAGTTATGTTATCCTTGTGACGTGTTGTACGAATTCAGAGCGTCAGTTATGAAACGGTATGGCATTCAGCAAAAAGTAAAGGCGGAACTTTGTTATTGGGTCTAATCTAAATATTACTGCACAAAACGGCTTGTTGCTGAAGTTTACGGGCAAACGTGAATAAAACTACGGCATTTTTATTTCCATGGTTTGAATTCATTCTTACAAAATCAAAAACTGAATGACCTATATAGTTTTACATCGCTTTCAATCAAATCAATATTTAATGTGCAATTTATTTGGCTAAATTTAGTCCCTAGGTTTACTGGTCTTCTGTGTTAATTGGCGGGGACAGGTAGTGACCCTGAGGTCAGGGTTTGGTACCAAGGTCATCTCTGGGAGGGAAAGGGTCACCTGGCCTGGACCTAGCTAGACCATAACCTGTCATACTTGATAGATTAGAGGGCCGTCACAGGTCAACTTGTACGCAATTGTTCTTTTATCCATACCAAGTATCAAAACACGATCAGAACAAAGTTTATCAGTCTCCACCAGGATTCAATGGCTAGGTTTTCAAAAAAGGATCCAGAGCTGTCAAACGTTGTCAAACTTATTGAAGGGATGTGGATTGTATCTTTTAACACTCGACAGTCTCTGATTTGATACGATCTAACCTCAATAGTTTTCTGCAGGCCACCTTATATATTTTACTGTCGTATAATAAATATATAGGAATTGGGGATTGTTTTAATGCACAAAATTGATTGTTTTAATGCACAAAATTGATCTCATTAAGCAAGTCTCACCCTTCCATGGTGAATATCTGTTTGTGATGCTCAAAAAAGACATTGCCAATATAGAACAGAAATTTAATTGTTTTTAATCTGTTTAAAATATTTCCAAAATTAGTTTCGTAAGGCAAATTAGCACAACAGTGTTAAAAACAAGATACAAAAATTGAACCTTCTAACCACTTCATAGAAACAATTCATTTTATTTGCCAAATTACGTTTGAAGTTTGTCAATCGGATTGTTTTTATACTTCTGGAAATCTTTAATTGACAGAAGAAAATATGGAGTCCACAATGAAAAATTGTGGCAGTCGGTGGTTATGATTAAATACCGCTACATAAATCTTCGTCGACTCAAGGTTTTGTTCGTAATTTCGCACTTATCCGTGTTGCCTTCAAAGAATTGCAATCTGAAGGGGCGTTTGCTGAGTACAAGAAAGTTTGATCAGCAGGAATAGGTTTCAAAAAGCCTAAACCGCGGCGCTACCCGTTCGAGATTTTCGCAAACACAAAAAATTGGCAATATTAACATCACCTTTATATACATGAAAACAAAACTCCAGCAACAAAATGTTATTCCAGTGAGCATCGCACCTGAGACCTCAGCCATTCAGATCTTATGCACTCCTCTCTGAGCTATCAAGGCATGTGCTACTTACGTGCTCCTCTCTGAGCTATCAAGGCATGTGCTGCTTGAGATATCCTTAAATGTATTTTGTTCCTTCACCACTTGAATCTTTGACTTAGATCATTTAGTTAGAACCAATGGAACATGACCACATAAAGATCTTACAGATCTCCCAAGTATTTGTTGCTGAATTTTTTTGTTTTCATGTTGTGGAACCTCTGATGCCAATATTGTCATTGTTGTCAATTTCGGTTATTTTGTGTAAACCTCGATTCTGGGGTGTGTTTTAGAATGGTAATTTATATTGTTGTTTATAATGATGAATGATTCTGTCATATTCCGGAAATATTGTCGGAAAATGTCAAATTATTTTCCCTCACATGACCTTTGATGCAATTACATTAACACTCAAATTCGATCAAGATGTTATGACAAAAGATGCATATGCATGCAAAAATAGTTCATGGGACAAGTATATCTTTTAAAAGTTAAAATGTGATCAGTAAGACGGATAGATAAGACTAAAAACATTTCCCACCCGTAGACGCCGATAGTAATAGCCCAAAAATCCTCACGACGATTTATTGTCCTGAAGCTTTTTTGTTTTTTTACCAGAGAAGTGAAACTAAGACTAAGAATAAGACACATAACTGTGGAAAAATAATAAACATTGCGTTTTTTGTTCAGCAGGAACATATATTGTATTTTGTGTATTTCTTGGCACAGAGTGCAAAGTAATTTATCACTAATGAACAGAACACCTTGAAACGTCTGACATTTACGATAGATTATTAGATTACGTAATTTGTAAAGAAAAGATCATCACTTCGTGGGGCGCATAAGGGTAATTTTAATCCTTGTCCAACCACAATATCCATTGTAATTTTGACCTACTAGAGAACCAGTATCAGAGAATGATATGGCCCTTGGGACCATTTTTATATTTCTGGTAATGATTGACGCTCACAAGAAGCATGTGAAAACCTGACCCAACAAGGAAG
The DNA here is from genome assembly GCA_038406175.1 of Haplosyllis leylae. Taxonomy (NCBI): domain Eukaryota; kingdom Metazoa; phylum Annelida; class Polychaeta; order Phyllodocida; family Syllidae; genus Haplosyllis; species Haplosyllis leylae. The sequence goes on along the minus strand of JBCAUG010647896.1, from coordinate 661 downwards.
AGGTCAGTACTTAAACCTGTTTAGTGACTCGGAACAATTTTTTTATGATTTGCTTACACTCAACCACTCTTAATGAAGCCTAACCTAGGTTTTGTGGTGGTTGGAAATTGAACTTATGAAAATGTACGTTTATCTAGCGCTGTTATGCAACTGGCAACATTTTTGTGATTTCCTGTTGTGACTAATATGGACTCCACTCATTCAGAAAGAAGTCCAGTCGCACAGATTTCATTCTGGAAGTTCCACCCTAGAAATGGAGTCGGTCAGCTTGATTTACCCAGATATTTCTATACATTTTTTTACTTCTCTAAACCCGCGAAAATATTATCTTTATGTCTTCTGGGGGAATACACCATGACAGCATGTTCAATGCAGCATATATAAAGGTACTTTAAAGACTTCAATTTAATTTATTTAAATTAAAAATAAGTATGGTGGGGTTTTTATTGCAAAAACTTGGTTAAAGAAGCATTTTAGAATACAACAGTCGAGTTGTTTGCATATAGTTCACTTTGGTATTTTGAGCAATCGAGTTTTTCCCGTAATACACAAAGTTGACAATGTTGGCATTTTTGTACAACTTCTGTAAATAAATTGGAAACAGTTAAGAACCTAATGAGTTTCAAAGTAAATTTACATTGGTAATGGTGTTTTGAATTTT
>JBCAUG010647785.1:0-13928 GCA_038406175.1 Haplosyllis leylae | reverse complement strand
ATTATTCCTTTGATCTCAAGTGTATCATCTATTATTAATAATAACCACAAAGTTCAAAGGGTCATCTATGGAGGAGTCATTACGTAATCCCCTGAATGGGGGGATTACGTAATTACTCCGCCATAGTGGCCCTATATTCTCTACTGACCAAACAGAATCTTAGCCAACTCCACTGGCAAAGCGAATTGCCAATGTCAAGTAACGTCCTGCAATAAACCTAGACCATCATTTCAGAGTTGGATTTTTCCCTACAAAAACTGAATCGTACCATTGTCACAATATATGTGCATTTTGTGCGAACTATGACTTAGCAAAAGAAACTCAGTAATTAAAGAAAAGATCTGCTATTTCTAAGATTCAGGCAAGATAACTCAGCAAAAATACAAATGAGAAAAAAATTAATTGATTACTAACAACGGAATACATTGCAACAGCGTAAAATTCCCAACTTTCCAAACATCTCCTTAAACGGTACACGAGTAGATCAGCTTATGTGCGGAAAGCTTTGCTCTCAAAAGTCACTGTAAACAAGTCTTTTCACTCGTACTCACCAATAAGCTAGGGTTACACCTGCGATTAGGCGACCGACTACGCTACGTGATCCATTTTACGGACGATTACGTTTTGCTATTGAGTGAGAATTGCAATAGTTCAATCATTCAGACCAACGTTTTTCTCAACTATTGCGATTGCGATTACGATTCGTGTAAATTGGGTTGTACTGTACCCTATGGATGATGCATTCATACCAGCTTTTTGCATTTGCAATTAGATTCAAGAATAGGTTGTGTACCCATTTTTGCGATTTTGTGTACATGTGGATAAATCACAATCGCAATCATTGAGAAAAAAGTCGATATGAATAAACTATAAATTCTTGTTGATTTATTCTTACCACAATACAAACGGATCACAATCATCCCCGTGATCGAAGATCCTAGCAAGTAGTTAACCTTTTTAGATATCTACAGCACAAAGCGGGATTATTGTCCGCAAATGATTGTCACAAATGATGACAAAGGCGTGGACATTTTGTGTTGTCAGATCACTTTCTTGAGACCCATGTTTTTGTTACCAGGAATAGGTGTTGTATTTATTCCTGACGAGATGAAATTCCACATTGTTGTCGTTAAGTGCGCGCGGACTCACAGCTTTCTTTTCATTATCATTGTCCAATTCTATCAAATGATAAAATCCACTAAACTTTGATTCCGATTTACCTTTTTTCTTCAGGCTATCTTGTTCAAACTCAGTAAGTAGTTTATTTCACGTGTCAGACGAAGACATCTACACATTCAATTGTTACTAGCCGGCTGAGTTGTATTAGATATCTTACATTCAATTGTTCACAGCCAGCTAAGCTGTATGAATGTGCACACATTTAATTGTTCACAGCCAGCTGAGCTGTATAAGATGTCTATACATTTAATTGTTCACAGCCAGCTGAGCTGTATAAGGTGTCTATACATTTAATTGTTTACAGCCAGCTGAGCTGTATAAGATGTCTATACATTTAATTGTTTACAGCCAGCTGAGCTGTATAAGATGTCTATACATTTAATTGTTCACAGCCAGCTGAGCTGTATAAGATGTCTATACATTTAACTGTTCACAGCCAGCTAAGCTGTAAAAGATGTCTATACATTTAACTGTTCGTAGCCAGCTGAGCTGGTTCTGCTCACAGACACCTCTTCGTACCTGGTCGCTTCAACCTTGAGCATGTCATATCCAGCCGAGCTGGTTCTGGAGACTGATGGCTTCTCGTACTTGTTGCCTTCGAACTTGAGGAAATCATACAGGTGTTCCCCGTCATACAGCCGGTCGTTGATGACGTCAGAGTAGACCTGAGGATGGGTGTAGTCTACCACTATGTCCGGGTGCGAGTGAGCCTTGGGGGCAGTGGGACCTGGAGCGCTACCGCGTTCACTACACCAAGGCTGTTCGGATGTGGAGCGACGACTTTGTTTTGAGTCGTGCAGCAAACTTTTCTGTTCATCCTGGAAAAAACTAAGATTTAATACCCTTGACCTTCAGATGACCTTGATCTTTTTAAGCAAACGTCAGTGGAATACATGCATGTAGAATAAAAACTTGAACTTAACACTTGACGTTGATACTCGAAATTAGCCTAGATATTGTCAAGATGAAAACTACAGCCTAAACCGAGAGATAGATAGAGAAAGAAATAGACACACAGAAACACACACACACAAACCTAACTGAAATTATTACCCATTCGCACGCGTGACAGGTGAATAAATAATCGTAGGATGACACATGCTATTGGGTGAATTATCATCGACAAGGAGATTGTGCCAACAAACCTTCTCAAGAGTATAACAACAACGACGGTGGTGAGGATGATGATACAGAGCACAGCCACCACAACACCTAGAAAAATTTCCGTCATATCTACAATAACAGGTTAAACTTTAAGAATATTTTGAGAATCAATTTCATTGCAATTCATAACACCACCGTGGTGATTTTAACAGACGCCCCCCTTTTTTTAGAGACCCCGAGGACTATTTTGACTGTGTGAGTGGGACCCATATTTTTCATAAATGTTGATTATCTTCCAATTAAATTATTTTAAAAGTCATACTGTTTATACTTTAGTATATTTAATCAAAAAGCAACTTATTTGAAAAATTTAATATGATGAATTTTTATGCTTTTTATAGATAAAAGTCAAAATTTACATTGTAATTAATATACTAAATGTGTTAAAAGTAACAAATATAATTGTTATAATTATTTGGAAGAATTATCACTCCAGATTAATTGTGCATCATTTGCAAAAAACATTTCCAATAAGTTTTTCATATTTAATTGAAAATGTTTCTATCAGGGAGAAGGTAGAAGGGGAAATGGTGCATTGAGCTAAGGGCTCAAGTGTTAAGGAGAACAGCCAGCAGATTTGGACCTCTGACCCTAAGGTTAAGGGAGGGGGCCCATTAATTTCAGGAGAGATCCCACTTAAAACGGGAGGGGGGAGGGGTTGGTAAACGATACTACACCACAACTCCACATTTAAGTGAAAATTCAATGAGCCACATACAAATAAAGGAATGTTCTTTGACTGATATTCTACAAAAAATCCTTCAAAAATTACAAGCTGTATATTTAACGCACCTGTTTCTGACTGGAATCCTCGGTCCGTCTCGACTTTCACCACGGATGATTGCGTTGTCGGGTGTGTTGTCATCTTCTCTGTAACTGAAAAACAAATTATTTTAACCAGTAATTAACGCAAAAGAATAACATTATGAATAGTGTCCGTGCAGACGATTGGACAGTCAACTTTTCGTTCATTTCTAATCAGGAAATATGACGTTGCGTCGTTGAACGTTGACAATTGCTGGCATTTTGATCTACAATATGATAACATTCTGTGTAAACAAATTTCCACCATTGACTGCAGCTTAAAGTAAGCCTACTTATTATAAAACTGCCAAGGTAGTATGGGCCCCCTTTCAATCACTAAACTGACTCTAAACGAGCCAGTAATAATGTAAAGAAGAAATGATTAAATCAAAAAAATATTTTGTTGTTTTTGCTTTTTACCGCCCGCGTACGTAGTACGAGGGAAGGTACTGTTTTCACAGGTATTTGTCTGTTCACCGGGGGTACCTGGGCCAGATCCATGATGAACGGGGGGGGGTACCCAAGATGGGCAGGGTACCTGAGCCGGGGGGTACCTGAGATGGGGGGTACCTGGTATGGGGTAACCCCCCTCCCCGGGATAGGACAGCACGTGGCGACGGTATGCCTCTTGCGTTCACGCAGGACTTTCTTGTTTCCATGTTTCTTTCAGTTAATGTAAAAGAAACATACCTGAAACAGTGTGCGTGCTTGGAACCCTGAACGCATCCGGTTCAAGATGGTGGATGGTGTTGTGGTGAATGCTGAATTCGGTGGAGCTGTTGAACCAGCTGAAGGCTCTGGTCTCCACCCTAGTAATGGTGTTACTGTAGACCTCCAATACTTCCAGATGACTCGGACCACGGAAGGCAGATGTCTGGATAGTGTCAATGTTGTTGCCCCTCAGCCGGAATTTCCTCAACTTGTTCAGTTCGTCAAAAGCTCCAGTTTTCACTGTTGAGATCTTGTTGTCCAGAAGCTTCAGGTCCTCTAGATTGGTGATCCCCCTAAAGGCTCCGGCTTCAATGACGTCAATCTCGTTACCCTGGATATCTAGTTCCACGCATGCGCCCAGATGCGAAAAGGCATCTGCTGGAATGATTGACAGCTTACTGTCCTGGATTTTAACCAAGGTTGCATCAGCTGGTATGTCACGTGGGATTTCGGTCACGTTTCTGTAAACCACACATCCGACCAGGTTCAGTGACACCACACATCCCACTGTATAAAATGATAGAATACATTATGGTAGGTAAACTAGCAAAAGAAAGGATGTCTAGGAAACGCTTATGGATAGTTTAACATTAATAGTCTGACATTCTCGTATCCAGGATTTCCCCGCGGGAGCCACCAACACCTGAGGGGACAGGCACTAACCTACTATTTGATCATTTTATCCGAAAACTGCATTAAAATAAAGAAATTTTGGCCGAGGGGGCGCGTAAGTTGCGCCCCCTAGATCCGCCAATGGTCTGTGACGAGTAAAGTAAAATTTCAGTGGCGGATCTAGGATTTCCCAGACGGGGGCGCCAACCCCCAAGGTGGGGGCGCTAACCTATTATTTTGCCATTTTTCCCCCGAAAACTGCATGAAAATGAACGAAATTGGACCCAGAGGGGGGGCGTCCCTAGCGTTATCTCGTAGATCCGCCACTGAATTTTGCTGTGAGTCAGAGATTCCTTTGTCACCTTTCTGTTCTGTTACATTTGTGCACCGAACGACATAAAAAGACCTTCAATTACTTAGGCATGGTTGACATAAGAAAATGCCAAAATTAACGAATATAAATGAATGAATCAACGGAGGAATGCAAAACAGTGTGTGAATAATTTTGTACATCTAATTTGAGTCTAAATGCTTGTTTACACGTAACGTCAACTTTAACACTGAGTCAATGGTGTCGCAAAGGGCACACGCAGAGAATGGGTTCCAGACCCATTCTCTGCATCAACCATTGACATAATGTTAAAGTTGACGTTGACGTTGACGCAAACCGGCACGCACACGTTACGTGTAAACAGAACTTAAAGAGTGACAGAACACGGAGATAGACCTGGCAATGATTTGCTTGTACAATGTAAACATTTGCTCATTGTTTTCAAAAACAGAACGAATGAATGAAGCAGAATTAATGCATGGATGGAACTTACCGCTTACAATCATCATGCACAGAGCCATTGTTTATCGTCCAATATTAATTGCAATATCCTAAGAAAGGAAATCAGAAAGCTAATAATGCAGTATGAACATGCACTTTGAAGATAACAATGGTCGCCCGCTCTGTTAAGTTTGCTTTCTCAGCGTTTAAACATCCAAGGGACTCAAACAACTAGATCACTTTTTATTGCTGACATTTGTGAGACGTTTTTATGTCTGCTCGAAGTTTTCGGCTGCATTCGAGTTTTTTCAATAATTATACAATGTTGCCAGATCTGCCATTTTCGTGTCTCAGTTTAAGTTTTATTTTCTTGTACAAATCGTGACATATCTACTGTTTTTGTAGATATTATTAATTAGAAGTTTGAGTAGCATATTCCACAAAATTTATCAGTGACTGTAACAAATTTAACAAACGAAAAACCAGGTAAGATGTTATTTTCAGATCTGTCAAATTTGTGTTGTGGTAATTGGGGAAAAACTCAAATAATAGAGTTTATTATTAGATATTCAATATGAAAAAGAAGAAGTTGTTGCTTCTCAACACCTGTGTCATGTAAGTTTTAGTTTTTAATAATTTAAATCGATGTCTTTGACTTTCAATACAAAAAAGCGAGATCCATTGAAATGACATGCAATGATATTTGTGATGGAATGCTGTGTCGTCGGTATGACTTCGCCCAATTTCTTATTTTTATGCTCAGTGACTACTCGGTGGTGACTTCAATGCTACATTTGAAGGAGATTTATCTTTTTCTTTATCTCATATAATTTGCATTTTTTCTGCGAGTGACAGTAGATATACTAAAGGGAAAGGTGGATCAAATGAAGAAAAATAAAAAGGGGAAATTAATTCACCAATTGGATGAAAATGTTAGCCCCCCAAAAACGAGGTGTTTGGCACTAAAATAAGATTATGTCAAATAAAATCGAGAAAATTCGGTCTGTATCCGCCGCATATGCTTTTCCCCTCCCACCCACCCACCTCAGATATCTACCAATGGATTTGATAACGAGACTAAGACTCTATCTTGGCACAAAACGTGTTCAGAGGATAAATAGGTTGTGGAATCACAAGGTAGAAAAGACACACTTGAGTTCAAGTTAAAATTCATTTTATTTCAGTAAACACATTGCACTTTTTACCGTATTTTATAAATCCGCTTAAAAATAAGATATGATAAGAAAATAATTTACACTGGGTCTCGCTTACAACGAGTTCGGTTACAACGAGCACCCGGCTGCAATGAGCAGGCTTTTTTTGCATCTATTCGCTCGTTATAAGTAGGACCAGGTGTAGTAAACTACTAACTTACACTGGATCCCGCTTACAACGAGTTCTGTTACAACGAGCACCCGGCTATAAAGAGCAGTTTTCTTGGCATCTACACTGGGTCCCGCTTACAACGAGTAAAAAGATGCAAAAGTAACTGCTCGTTGTAGGTGGGTGCTGGTTGTAACGAAACTTTTTAACATTGCTGTCAATCAGTATTGTGCAAAGAAATCTGTTCGTTGTAACCGAACTCGTTGTAAGTGAGACCCAGTGTATTTGGCAGTTCAAAGTGGGATCCAGTGTATTATCCTGTGAGTTCAGCACGTTGATGTATCGCCGTATCTTTAATGTCTATTATATTCTTGTCGGTTAATTGAATCCTGTTTTTTCGTACATTTGTTCCAATACACAATTTTCATGATATTACGGATGGCACCATACAAGCCATAACCTGCCTGGCAAAATCCTTGAAGAAACTTTCTTCACCATTGAACAGTTGTGACCTATAAAATAGGCCAATTAAAATGCTTGTTTCATACCTTTTACAGATGTGGTGAATGCTGTTGGAATGAGGTAGAACGCTGCTTGTTTGGTGTCTAATTGCGACTTTCTCCCTAATGTGAGAGACGACTCTGATACTCACAGTTTCAGCAACAGATCGAGGGTCTGGAACATTGTAACTGTGGTCACACGCAGCATCAGCATCAGCGTTAACGTTAGTGTTGACGCTTGGAATCTACATTGGGGCCATATTCAACGCCACTGTAAAGACTTGTTTACACGTAGTGTTTACGTATGCGTCTGTGTCAACATCTGTGTCAAGTTTTGTATTGAGTGAATGGTGACGCAAACGCACACGCAGAGAATGGCTTCAGACCCATTCTCTGCATCAACCATTGACTCAGTACAAAACTTAATGCAGACGTTGACGCAGACGCACAGGCAAACGTTACGTGTAAACAAAGCTTAAGCGTCACTCTGTCGTAACTTTTCAATTGGAATTAAATGTTTTCCTTCCAAAGCGTTAACACTGACGTTCGGTGTGAACAGGCCCTGGCAGAGCCATCTCTTAGTGTGGTGAAAATTTTCAGATGTGAAGCTGCTCGTAGACGGCTGGAGCTGTTGCTATGACATCGGGTTTCTGATACGTGTTTGTTTTATTCTCTACGTTGTCATAGTGACTGTCAGAGATGATCTCACAGTAGTCCGGGACTTCTGGAAAATCTGAGTTTGAGTATCTGGGCTCGACCGCTTTACCGGGGATTTGAGGTTCAGACTCTGGTGGTTTGTCGCACGTCATGGTTCTTTTCCTGTCAAGAAAAACTCATCGTAATATTGCTGTAAGCCTGGGATACCTAAGTTCAGCGCAAAACAGTCAATTGCACGGTGCCAATACGTACTATGTCATAACTGGACCAATACTGAAAGGAGTATGAAGGAACAAACAACTTCAGACAACTACAGCCCCATTACTAACTAAGGACTAGATCATGTAGAAATCAATATAGAGGGAGCTTTAGAAGAGCCGGAAATATAGGCTAGCTTCTGCTTCCGGAATGCTATCCTATACGATCCTGTACGATAACATTTTTTTTGTAATATGGATTTTTTTCTTTTCTGTCAATTTTTGAAAATGTGATTGTGAATGTTTTTCTAATTGCTAAACAAAACTTGGAACTTCGTATGCTGCTTGTAAATTCAGGACAATTCAATTGGGACAATCGGGAATCTGTGAATTTCTCTTATTTTTGTGGGGAACCTATGAACGAATTATCTGCCTGTATAATAATAATTTAACCTATCACGGAATACTAACCTTTTTAGTATCACTATTATAATAATGACACATATGATTACGCTCACCAGGACCACACTAACTGCTACTGCAATTACGCCTACAACGAAAATGATTAGAATAAATATACAAGTACTTACAGGTTTTCCACGATAGGCACATCTAACAGATCTGACAGAAATAAAATGCATTTTTTTAAGAATTACTACAATTTAGAATTTAAATGTAAGGGTTATTTAATACTTCCAGTACTCGCTAAATTCTGGTACATTGTCAAATAATTAACACAAACAAGAGCCAGGAGTAGAAATCTATCACATCTGACAGATCTGTCAGAAATCCGTATTGTGAAAAACTAGATAGTTTATTAACTTTAACCCGAGAAAGCTCCGGCTAAAGGCGCAGTTATCATTACAAAATTCATACAACCTCATTGCTAGAAATGAACGTAAAGTCGGCTGTCCAATCATCTACACGGACACTATTTGCAATACTAATTTATTCATAAACACGCCAACAACGCCTAGAAGCACAATGCTCATTAGTTAATTGCGACGTAATGTTTTACATTAATTTCTAGTAATGAATCCCGAAACCTTTCTGTAGCAGCTATGTCCTCGCAACAAAAAAATCCAGCAATTTTTATGATGGAAGAGAAGTATTCAATTTTTGTGCAAACACACAAAAACATTCTCGTGGAAAAGATGAAAAAGGATGAGGAGGTCATTTTTTGTACTCTGCAAATGAGATTTGTTTGAGCTATTAAAATTTAAGAGTAACTTTCGACCCATCATAGAAACTGGCTGAAATTCCTTTCGCTAGTGTGTCCAACTCATGTGTCCAAGTATCCGAGTACTTTTGATGCTTGCCTGTGAATTTGGACGCTGGTGTGGAAACAACGGTTATTGCTGGAGGTACTGATGAGAACTTACTGTTGTTGCTTGACTCTGAATCTGGCATTGGTGTGGAAACAACGGTGGTTGTTACTGACGGGGTCTTAGTCCACTGAGGCACAATTATAGTTGCTCCCACTTCTTCAAAAAAGGTTAAATAAAATTGCTTATTTCTTATTATAAATCTCGTGTATGTTTGCATATTCAACAACAGGGAACTTTCATTTGCACAGGAGGGAAATATTTTTACCACATGCAATCCTGAAGGGATTAAATCTATACCTTTCCTCCATATTTATAATTCTGTTTCTTGACCTCTTAGATTGGTCAATTAGAATAACACTGAAGAAGACTAAAATGATGAAAGTGTCGTCTTTTAGTTAAAACACGAATGGAAGATAGTACTTGGCGAGGGTGAGGCGGAAGCTGAAAGTCCTTGATTTGACCAATAGGATAATTAAAACAAAGTGTTCGGTATCTTAAAGTCGACCAATCAGTTTTCTACTTCATCGAGCCAAGTACCATTTCAAGATAAAGAATCTTTTTTTGATCGTTCTTAGCGACGGTCGGTCCACCGCGGTCCTGCCACGGTGGAATCATGATGGACCGACCGTCGCCAAGTACAATCGTGTTTTTTCGATTTGGGTTTTGAAATAAGGTGATTTCATCTAATTAGTTGAAATAGACAAGTGCTTCGTGGATAGTGGAATCTACTATCTATGAATAGTTATTTATTCATGCATAGTGTATTCAACTATCTGTGGATAGTATACATTTATTTTTCACTATTCATGTAGAGTGCTCATTGATTTCTACAGTGTAACTATCCATGAATAGTGAACTGCTCCATAGATAGTGCCAATGAACATTTCACATATCCATGGAGAGTCAATTCCACTGTCTATGTGCAATTATATTAATTAGTCTGATTCATTTAATTTAGCAAGAGCCAAAACCAAAATAAAAAACTCGATCACTTACGTATAGGAACTGGTCCGTAGAAAGCGTTATCCTCTTTGTATGTTATCCTATTGTTCCATTCGTTAAACGTAGTGGAGGGATTGGTCCACGTGACTGCCCTGGATTCCATCTTTTTGACGTCATTATCCCAGATTGCCATCTCCACCAGATTTCTGAATCCCCTGACGGCGGAGGATTTGATTCTCGTTATGTTGTTGCTCCACAGCTTTAGTTCTCTGAGATTGTTCAATCCGTATATCCCGTCAAAAGCCTCCCTCTCTATTGTAGTGATACGGTTTCTCCACATGTAAAGAATTGTTAATTTAGGTAATCCATTGAAAGCTCCATTTGAGATTGTTCCGATAGAGTTATCCCACAGTTTGATGTGTTCACATTTGACCAGATGCGCGAACGCATTTGCCTCAATTCTGGAGAAGTTACTGTTGTAGATGTTGACCTTGATGACATCTGGTGGGATGTTCGGTAAAACCGTGAGAGACGAAGCGGAGAGCTCCTTCGTCTGTCCATTGTAGAAAACGTCGCACACAGAGAAACGCATTAGTGATGCGCAGAAAACTGAAAATATGCATGAACCATTGAATTAATCATTTGGAAGATTACACTGGGTCTCGACAACAACGACTTCGGTTACAATGAGCATCCGGCTACAACGAGTAGATGCGTGTCTCCTGGACACCTCAGTTTCTGTAGTGAGCTGCAGTTTGAGTGCAGCATGGGGATCTGGCTCAAATTAGTCAGTTTACGGAATTTATAAACAATAGACCTAATTCTTGTTTAAGAACCAAGCTAATTTACCATTGAACTAGATTCCAAATGAACTTGATTTTGGAGGTGGATCCTTTCCAGCTGAGGTTGAGGTTGAGATATCGGCGAAAACAACATACTCAACAGTTAAATTGAGTATGTTACCAAAAATCCTAAATTTTCATAACATACTGGATTTAACTGTCAAATATGTTTTGCATCCTGTGAGGATTTAAAAATATACTCGATTTAATTGTTGAGTATGTTATTTTCGCCGATATCTCAACCTCAACCTCACGCTAAACAAGAACACGTATGGAGTGCTTCCTAGGAAATTAGCTTGATTCTCGTCTGGAATAAAATTTAACATTTTTACATGAATGAAGTCATAACGTTGAGAAATTCAGTAATAGAGTAATAACTACTATGGGTGTATTATCAAACTGGAAAGGCCACGAGCAGCTTGTCTGCGATTGGTCTTTTGTTTGATAATACATGAATAGAAGTCATTTGTCTATTTTAATAAATAACAACAGGGTTGGTCAACCAGCAAGACAGCAGTGGGTTTCCATAAAAATAATCACATCTTTCATGAATAGCAAAAAGACCCCAGAGTTTACTAATATTTTAGAAAAATTAGCCAAAGCACTGCCCTTGAATATAGTTAAGGAGATTTCCTTAACTGATGTATGCAAAATTGCCCTGTAAATATACTTATCCCAATGTTTGACCGAGTCAAACGGTCAAGAGTTTACGTGTTTACATAAACCGCGACCTACATTGACATTTTAGGAGATTAAAGTTAGATTATTTATTCATTAAAATATATATATAAATAATTAATAGTTAATCATTGTAAAACAATTAATAAATCACAATAGAACGACATGGCCCATCAGTTACTGTAGATTTGTGATTTCATCCAGTTGTGATTGCAATTTTGACTCAAAGAACTCTTCCGTCTAAATGACGTAATTTTTGTGTGGATTTTGAAACGAAAAGATAAACACGTTCCACCAAAGAAAACTTGGTGAATAATTCGACTAATGATTTTTGTTGTTCGAACTGCAGTTTCGATATTCTCATTTTTGCGTAAAATTTTACGTAGTCTAGTGTAACAGTCACATTTAACATCCTCTCTAGAAACAAAAAGTAGTACACGTGCAAATAGAATAGCGCGCTTACCACCCAGAAATGCGAAAACACTAGTCATACTCCGTCTTTCCTTTAAATTTCATTCAAAAGACACACGTTCCAATGGTAACATTTGGTAACTTTTCGTGTGTACAGACAAGTTGGAAGAAATATATGTGAATGAGTTAAGGAAGGTTTTACTGGGTTGACATGCGCGGTCAGTCGTGCGTGACTTCTCCGCGTGTTTAAATGATTTCTGCTCCGAGAGGTGAAAATGAAGTTATAATAACCCTGAACAGGTCATCACATTTCATATAGTATACTTCTTGTCGTAGGAGTGGCGTAAACCCAATACATTATAATTTTTCTCGAAAAACTTCATGGTATTAAAAAAAATAAAGAATTGTTGGTCCGTACTGCATTGGCGGATCCAGAATTTTCCAGGGTTGTGCCAACCCCTAAGGGCGCACCAACCTACTATTTGACCATTTTTTCCAAAAACTACATGAAAAGTAAGAAAATTGTGTCCCCCTAGATCCGCCAATGCTCCAGCATAACCTCATTTGGCCAAGTGTACCAATAGAACACCAACAAATAACTGCTGTCAGCCACGAGAGAAGAAGCCTGTTGCTGAATGGAGGGTACTGACTAAGAAAAGCTAGTAAAGTGTAATATTTGTGACACTTTGGAAGAAATAGTGTCGAAAAGGACTGAGTGATTTTACCCTCTTGGGTCTTTAAACAAATTCCTTCATCTGACTGAACTCAGTCATTTATTAATATGTGAATACCTGGCTGTCACCAAGCAAAAATGAACCAAAAACAACTTAAAATGTCAACCTGACCTCTGCGTGTATTTTTATTATTTCATCCGCTGAATAGTTTCTTAACCAACCTTGACCAATTGTGTTTTCAACCTGAAACCAGGAGTCTGCCTGGGTTGTAGTGTAGTTTCTGCATTTAAAGTATTTGTTTTTTTTCGGTTTTAACTTGTTTGATGCAAACATCTTTTGTTAGTAAGATATGATTGATTTTATTAGCGAACGCAGTCGAATTGTTACGGAATGTTTGTACATAAACCAAGAACACTTATATCCGAAACATTGTGAAGAAATGCATTGCGGTCAGGAAATTGACTTAATCTAACACATTTGTAGGTAAAATCGCTGGTAAAAGTGTCACAGAACGGCATTAAAATATTTCAGATACATCAAAAAAAATTTTTAAAAAATAAAATACATTACTCATCTCCCAAGTCACATCCAAGAAACCATCACAAACGTATCACAAACCAGATCAGTAGCCGATCCAGGATCTAGTAAAGGGGAGGAGGGTTCAGAATTTTTTTCCGAGTAGAATAAATTCAAAACGAAAGTCACAATGCATTGAGGCTAGAAAACTAGTTAAAGGTTAATGTTCAACTCTTAAAATGTTCACAGGGGCCACGACACCCATGGCCCTCTGGGTAGTGAACATTTTGGGACAGGGTGGAGTGGAGGTTTTGACTCCTCAATAAGTAAGTTCATTGCTGGCTCATTTAAGAGTCAGCTTAGTGATTGATTTGGGATGCTGGCAAGATTTGGGGAAAGGGCAGGGGAGTGCCCGGGTTTGGAGTTAGAAGTTAGTGGGTTAGAAGTCTAATGCTGATTCAGTTGTACCAACCAAACATCTGCTACTTGGGAATCCTTTAACTGAAGTTTGTTTCATACACTATTTCACATTTTGGACTTAGATCATTTCTTGATTCAATAGAGCACGACTTTATAAAGGTGTTAAAGATTGACCCTGACAACCAAAGATGGACTTAG
>JBCAUG010647674.1:0-13930 GCA_038406175.1 Haplosyllis leylae | reverse complement strand
TTACAGATTTTTTGGTGGGAAAATCCCCCAAAAAATCTGCCCATTGACTTCAATGTGTCAGAAATTAGTGATATCTCTGTTTTCGTCCGAAATTTGTGATGTTCCTCCAGGGTGTTGAGGAATGTCTTGTCCAAAACCATTAATTCAAGATTTTGCTGCAGTTAATTAGATTGATTGTGTGATATTGTACAGTTTAATTGCGTGCTACCTAAATGGAGATGTATTCTGTAGATTCTACAGAATAATGAGAAAACAAAAAAATTCCAGCAGAAAAATGTTACCCCAGTGTTAGTTGAACCCAGGGCCTCTCACTTTTATGTCCTGCATGCTACTGTCTTAGCTAATTCTCTATTTGCTGGAAGCCTCAAAACTTTAGATCATTATATAGTCATGGTCCATTGATTCCAAAAAATTCTCTCAGTCCAAGAATTAATAAAGCATGACTATATAAGGATCTAAAGATTGGAGACTTCCAGCAAATAGGGAATTAGCTCAGACAGTAGCATACAGGGCATCAAAGTCAGAGTCCTTGGGTTCAATTTCCACACGGGGGGTGACATTTTGCTGTTGGATTTTTTGTTTTCTCATGATTCTGTAGAATTCTACAGAATGCATTTCCATTTATGTAGGGAAAACTCGAACGGGATTCACTTCGATACAGTTTCTTTGGGACCTTTACAGTTGCTTTTTCTATTTGATGAACCGCTTCTTCGTTACATCAAAAGTCTAAAAAGAATATTAAATAATTTGATTCTGGTGAAAAAAATGCGCATTTAACATTTTTGTCACGATTTTCATTGCCAGAAAGCAGACAAAAAGACCAAAAATCAGCAAACAAGATTGTGGTGAAACCGAAGACAGTCAATTAGATTACAGTTTACCATGCATAATTCTCTCAGATACAAAGGGCAGGAAAAGTCTGATCATAATCAATAAAGAAGCTTCGATCGGAATAAGTTAGAGAGATTTATGTGCAAGTGGTAAATAAAATGTAGCTTTTTCCTCAAATACAGAACACATTGAATAAATAAGAGAAAATAGTAAAAGTAATATTGATCTAATTCATATAGAAGTAAAACCTAAAATGTGCAGAGAATATTTGGAGCATCAGTTGTCGGACTTCTATCACCCATGAACGTTTTATTTGTATGAAAACACGAGAACCCAAGAAACCGAATTTAAAAAAAAACAATTGATAGTCTGACATTCAAAAAGGTTAATGTCATTGGCAAAATCTTTGCTGAATTACACTCCTCTCAATTTTAATATGGTCGCATATGTATTTGATGGATACAATTATTGGTAACATACTGAAGTAATTTTCTCGAAAATGAAAGAATAGAATTTTCTTGTGAACCATTATTATCATCATTACCAAAGAAAGTAGAATCCAATGGTTACGTGGCCAAGCAATTGATTTTCTTTTCAAACGGGTAGCTCAGGAGAAGAAAAAGATCACACAGGTCCTGCAGCTGTAGTTTGTCATGGTCCATGCTTTCTGGATGTAGGTTACTGATGCTTAAACGTTTCCATCATGTGAAAGGCAGGGGAGACATTTTAACACTACATTAAACACAATTTCCTTACGAATATGGGATATGGCATGTGTAAATATTGTAGGAATGTGTGGGTTTTGTTTTTGATGTCACTCCTGACAATTGTTTTGTAGGGTTCAGTATTCATGTGAACATCTCATACAATGTAAGTAGACATTACAAAGCAACAAAATCCCAAACCATTAATAGCTGCAGAACTGTGATATTATAAAAGTATCTCTTAAGCCTTAGAAATTAATTTACAATTCAACAGTGTTTTCTAAATGGAAGCAAGCATAATAGCTGAAGTACAATATGCACTTCTGTACATACTCTGATAGAAAAAACTCAGTAGTCTCAGCAAAAACCTGGTTTGCTAGAGGTACTTTTCTCTTTTTGTTTCAGCAATGGTGCAGATAATTAATTTGATTCTGGTTGTAGCTGTTTCTGACAATTGTAACCTAATTAACCTCATTCCAAAACTAGTTCAGTAGAAATCATTACACACACCAACAGCTCTCTGAGCCAAAAGTTATTCTCTTTTTTTCAGGGCACTGTTTTCCATAAATATCTACTTATCTTCAATGGCAAAATTTCAATTGTAATGAAATTCTATGATTAACATTAGAATATTAGAAATGGCGGCACCAATCTATTATTTAAGAGATCACCTGGTCTCATTTGTAGTCTGATCCTCAGAGACACTACATTTAATCAGTTTAAGATTTAAAAGTTTGGATATAATCTTATGAAAGGTAATATTTTAAAAATGCTTTTTTATTTTATTTCTTTAATTTTCATTCCGTTTTTAAAAAAGAAAAATGGACAGTGATCAATAAATATGTTGAATTCGTCACTAAATTTCGTTCGCTACTCTCAATTTTTCGATATTTTTTTTCATTTCTATTGACTACTCTCAGGTAACTATTATGAATTTTATTGTGACAATGGGCGTGTGAATGTGATTAATTAAAAAAAATTCAGAGTGGTAAATGTAGTTAGTGATTATAGTTGAATAATATCTGTGTAACTCAACTGTCTGAATAGAATATAATATACTTCTGAAATGCAGATTTGGACACCGCAAATTTACTAACTTTTGGTTCATGAAAATCATGCTAAGGAAGACTCCCTCTTACTTTGTTCAGATCCTTACCCCTTTCTTTTACTACTTTCTTATGTCTTACAGGAGCTATGGATTTTTCCTGTTTGCATAACTGGATTTCCATGAGAAAATCAATGAGGACCTGTGTGACAATAGAAGCAATTTGCACTGATTGCCTCCCACCCATTGAAAGGGTAATCTTTTTCTGCTCATCAGGTTATTCATTTTGTTGAACAGGGTTTTTAGTTGCCTAGATACTTACAATTTGTTTACAAGAAACAGGAAATGACAAAAGTTTTGCAAGGTTACAATGTGTTTACTATGACTCAAATCTGTAACGTAATGAGCGACATCGTGGAGCCAATTCATTGTGGGTTTAGCCAGCAGGTTGTACAAATTTGCATCCTATATTGAAAACGTGTATGGTATATTGTAGAAACGTGAGGTGTTGAATTTTGAAATATGCATTCTGTTGTATTTAAGCTACAATTTACATACTATATATAAATAAAGAAAACTTCTGTGAATTTCACTGAAAGGTCAGATGCAAACAAGAGAAGCAGTATTCATTATGGCCCCAAGTAAAATTGTAATTCAAAGTTACGGTCGCAGTGAATAGATTTTGAAATGTCCACTGACCTGATTGGCTCTGTGAAACTTATTTCAAATGTTGTAATGAGAAAATAAAACTGTTGCCAAGTTCAGGATTATCATCGAAAAAATAATCTAGTTATAGATGCCAATCGTACGCAAAAACATATCCTTAAGTTGCATAAAAACTGATCCATCATCATTGCTATGTGTAGCAGAAACAATCTACTTCTATCTTGATACAATACATCATTTTATTTTGTGGGTGAGTTAGGTACCTATGCTAGTGATATCTTATGAAGACAACTGCTGTCAAAAACAATCGCTCGTTGAAGAGTGATGTTGTTACCGGGATCTGCAGACAACATTGCATGCGAGTGAGTGAGTGGCGGCTGACGAATAGGTGTACACATTACATCTATGGTTGTTCCCATTCTACTGCTGGTGGTATTAATGCTGCAGTCTTTATCAGGAAAACATTTACTGAGAGCAGAGCAGTCAGATAAAGCGACAGACTTTCGGTGCTTAGATGAAACTTCTCTTTGGCATATTCCCTCATAATTTGTGGATTTGCTTCCACGTAAGTTGATCTGATATATATTCCATTGGATTCACTGTAAACTGTTGGTTTGGGTACACTGTAATTGTTCACCTTACGTTTTGTTACTGCTGAAGAAACTTTCAACCTGATTGTATTTTATTGATTACACATACTTTATTGTACCAGAAGGATCATTTTTAAAAGTAAGTTATTTTAGAGTGAACTTCTTTTGTTTCAATATTTTGCCGATGTTGTTCCCTTCAATTGCCATTTCATTCCAAGTTCGCCTAAATTTTCCAAAGTTGGCAACATTGCTAACAGAGGCTTACATGGGGAAGAGCAAAATAAATTCAGCAAAAAAAAATTGCCTCCAGTTGGGGTTAAACCCAAGAGCTATTGAGGATGAGCCTGATGCCTTCCTGACTGAGCTAAGTTGACAACTGGTTGTCAGTCTGAATCTTTAATGCCTTTTTAAAGTCGTGTTCTATTGATTCTAGAAATCGAAAAAGTGATACATGAAACGAAATGCAGTCCAGAAATCTCCTATTCAACACCTGTCTTGTAAGCACAGTCGGGAAGGGATTAGACTGTATATCAAGAGGTCCTGTGTACAATTTCCACTGAAAGCAATTTTTGCTGGATTTATTGTGCTCTTCCCCCTGTGAACCTTAGTTGGCAATGTTTTTGTTAATTGTCCACAAGATGAAACATACATATATAGATCTACGTATACCACAAGTATATTCAAATGAAATACGTGATGCGGTGCCATTCATTTTTGTTTCTGATCATGCATAGAAATAAAATAGATAGATAAAAAAGATAGTAACACTGAATCGGTCACTTTATTTGAAAGATACCTGTCATCGTGACAAGTCCTTTGGACACGAATTCTAATGTTAAGAGTGAAGAAGTGTTTTTGCCTATCCCAGCTGCTAGAGTCCTTCGAGTAATTTGAGATGTGTTCATGATATAACTTGGGACCTGTCGTGAGTGTGCTGACCAAAATGTTACTGACAATCTATTTCGGTGTGTTTCACAATTTCAAATACGTAGCAAAATTTTGTTCGAAGTTCGAAGCTTTTGGTGCTAACCTTATTCAATATTTAAATTCTGATTTGGAAACTGGTAGACTCGAGAAACCAGACTATAATTTAGCAAGTTGGATACGATTATCAATCTAGTTGTGTGCTCATGGCCAGTCAAGTCAAACAGTTTAGTGTCACGTAATCTTCTTTGAGTGAAGAAGAATGCTTGATGTCAACTTTTAGCTCGAACCAGGCTGCTTACAACCTGTCACATGATATCGGGAAAATACCTGACCAAAAGTCCTTTTTAATATATTAATATTTTAATAGCTTAAGATGCTAATTTGTGTATTTGTTAAAAACTTTACTAATTCCAAGATCAATTTTAATATTCTTAATGTTTTATAAATTTACCTTGAAGCAGTTATGTTTCAATTTTTTCATTTATATTTTAAAATTTTCCTGAATTGAGGGTAATTAAATTATGGTCATGATCAGAATTTATTTGAGATGACAGTTGTGGTATTGAGATATTTGCTGAAGGAATGTTTTAATTAATTAGTTCATATTTGTTTCATCTTTTTATTGGACATAAATGTCAAAAACGGATTGGCATTAATCTTGGCAAGTTTCTGCACAGAATACGTTGTAAAAATTAGTGTTCGATGAAAAACTTACTCAGGGAGTTTCAGCACTAGGAATGAACAACTAAAGCAAAATGAACTAATGAAAGATCAAGTTATTCAATGTCCATAGTAGTTCTTGTTCTTATAACTGTTCACGGGTCCTTTATCTACAATGCAAATGTGAGAAATGGAAGAAAATCTTTTGAATTAATGTCTGTAAAATTATAGGCTTTATGAATTGACCACGCACACGGTAGTTATCTGTGTTTGAACATTTTGACGAAATCTAAATAATTTCTTATGACTCCTCAGGTCTCAATCTGGAAAGCATAAAAGTCAAGAAAGGAAAATCATGCAGATGCATGCGTGTCTAAAATAAGGGCAATAAAAACCGCCATTCCGCTAGTAAACCGAACCATTCAGATGAACCATAATGAAATAGTCAACTGGGCAGCCCACGGAAATCTAGAATTCCTTCCTTATTTCAGTCTTCAAGACTTGTTTCCAAATCAACATTATTTGAGGCATTCAGAAATTTCTCAGAAACTGTGCCACTGATTTTTACACTGGGTAATCGTTATCCTATTCTTATCAGCACGATTCCATCTCAGATTGCACCCTATTTACAGATGGCTCTGGTAATTTCCTGGACACAGAAAATCAATTATGCCACAATAATGCAGACACAAGGATCATACTCCCACTTAACATCTGCGTCTAAGTGCGTCAGTGAGGTATGAAATATTCTGTTACAGTAGGAGTGCGGTGTGTGAGACCGCGTCAATATATGAAGAATAGATGACGCAAATGCGTTATACAGGGACGTTTTCCAAACGTCTGACTGCTGTTCTGGGCTAACAAAAGGTTCATTTTAAGTATTAAAATGGGTTTTACTTGACCCAATGAATGACGAATACACCGGGAATCTGATTGCCTTGTGCATCACCCTGGTTGTCATGGAGTCACGTGCTGCAGCTCTCGTGCTCAGGTCACGTGACCCTGTTACGTCATTATTGGTTTAAATTCACTGGACAACAAACAAACAAAAGAATTTATAACGAAATATCGATGATAATTCAGAGAAATTATTGTCAAAAATTGTTCAAAAAGAACAAAAACAACTGTTGAAATGAAGAAGACTACTAAGTGCCGTTTATTAGATGACCTTGAAGCAAGTACTTCAAGAGTTTCAAAAAAGACAAAAACAGCCGTTGTTGCTACTGTGTCAAAGACAACCGGCAATGACCAAAATGGTAAGAAAAATATAGCTAAGAAGATTCTAAATTGTAAAACAGGAAATGGTCATAGTAAGAATCCACAAACAGATTCTAATAACAATGCTACGTTAACAAGTAAAGCAGATAAGCCTAAGCTTGTGAACAAAATTCAACCGAAAGTAGTGGGGTTGAAAGTCAACCCAATTATTCAAACTAGAGCGATGAAAGCTAAGGTGTTGAATGTAAAATCGAGGCCAGAGAAACAAGTGAAATCCAAAAAGGTAGGTGAATTTTGTGACAAGCTTAACGAAATTGATCTCTTGACTTCCACTGAATTTGCAGAAGGAGACAGAGTGATTTCTGATGACCATGGTAATATTAATCATGATGGTGTGGTGCTGTCAATAAATGGGTCAGACCTGGAGGATGATTTTCTGGAGGGCAATGAGCAAGAACCTGGGGAAATCTCTAGTGACAATGAAGAAGTATACACAGATCTACAGGTCCAATCAAAAGTGGTACGTGCAAATAGTTCACCAAAAGAAGTACCAACTAGGTCCAAAGCCAGTAAATTTAGTCACTTGCAACATGACCCCGATTTTAAAGATTTTATCAATGAGATACTAGATGATCGAATGAGTAGCAATGGCAACAAGCAGCAACCTGAGCAATCCAACAGACCTCTTGGAAAGAAAGGTCAAGTTTCATCAAGGAATGTTAATGGCCCAAAAGGTATGGTTACAGTTGATGGTCAAGATGTTAGTTTTGTTGATTGTGTTGATTCAGCAAATGAAGTGCAAAATCTAACACCGAAACAACCAAATAGACCTGTCTTATATACAGTTAAATCGCCATCAGATATGACAATTTATTCGCCCAGTCTTAGAAAGGTGGTAAGGCAACAAGAAGAGGATTCATTAATCTAAAAGATATCCAATTTTGTAGAAAATATTCGACTGGAATGAAAATCGAGCAGGGATGATGGTAACGATTCTAGACATAATTCAGCTCAGCAATTCAGGGATATAACTCCAGTAAAACCTGGGTCCAGATCAAGAACTCCGTCTTCTGGTGCACGGAAGGTGGTGGAACAAGATTCAAGGAGGTACAGTTACGATGTGGATCATTCGCAGCCAACATCATCTACACAATCTACACAAAAGAATCACCCAGACCGGGTAGCAGATCAACTGATCCTGCAAGCTGAGAAGTTTAAGGCACGGATAGAAGCACCTAAAGGTAAATTCTCTGAATTTCTTATGCCTTATGACTATGAAAAGCTAAGGACGAAATTTGTTAAACCAGAGGGTTTAGCACCTTTGGACAGTGAGATAATGTTTTTGAGAAATTTTGATCAGGATGACGAGTTCTTCCATGTGACAAGCCAAATAGAACCAAGCCTGAAAATCAAAATTGAACGTGGAGAATTTGTAGACCTTGAAAGACTCCTCCCTCATGATAGGTCCCTGGGGAGAGCTGGCAGTGATGACTTAAACAAGCAATTGTACCAGCTCATAGCCCAAGGTACCAATAACTATTTGGAGCCCCCAGTCCAAAAACCTGGGAAAATAAACAGTGTTAGGAAGTGGGATCAAGCCTTTAGGGTGTTTGCGGCTATATACACACAGGCCAACCCAGAACGAGCCTCCAAGATATGGCAATATGTGTATGTGATCCATACTGCAGTGGCATCAAACCCATGGGACAATGTATACTTTTATGATGTAAATTTCAGAGAGTTAATGGCCACAAAACCCTGGCGCAGCTGGGAGAAAACTTATACACAAGGTTGGAACATGGCTTTTAATAGTGGTAATGGTTCCACTGTCAGTTCCAGCAATAACTGGTATTTCAACAACTCCAGTTACTATAACAATTCTCAGACAGGGAAAGTCAACAGGGACTGGAAGGATGACTGCTGTTGGAGGTTTAATAAAAATAGGTGTAAGAAATCAGGCACAGAGTGTAACTATGATCACAGGTGCACATACTGTGCAGGCTGGAACCATGGTTTTGCCAATTGCAGGAAGAGGAAAGGCAAAAGATCTTCAGGGGGCAATACTAGCAATAGTTCCAGCAAGAATTCAAAATCTAGTCCCAGGAGTGGGAAAAGTTAAAGGAATGGAATTTAACAAGTTCGAGTATATGAGGAATATGAATTTGTAGTGCTTGATAATTTGCATAATTTGATTTATGATTTCAGTTGCAGACAAAACCCAAGAGATACTATATTATGAGAACTATGATCTTGATAACATCAAAACTCCAGTCAATGTGGACATGTTGCAAAAGTTATTGGTAGATTCCAAATATGATAAAACAGAAACATAATTTTTAATTGATGGATTTTCCAATGGTTTCAGCATTGGGTATTGTGGGCCACAAGATGTGCAATTAAAATCACCTAACCTCAAATTCAGAGGGATAGGTAATCCAATAACACTATGGAACAAAGTTATGAAGGAAGTAAAGGAGAACAGGTATGCTGGGCCTTTTTCAGAAATTCCATTTGAGAATTATATTCAATCTCCCATAGGCCTAGTGCCAAAAGATGGTGGAAAGGAGACTAGATTGATCTTCCACCTTTCATATCCCAGGGGAAAAGAATTATCTGTAAATCAGAACACCCCTGAAGCATTATGCAGTGTTAAGTATCCTGACTTCAATGAAGCTGTACAATTATGTTTACATGCAGGGAAAGGATGTTGTGTGACAAAATCAGACATGAAGTCAGCCTTTAGAAACATGGGAATCAAGAAGGAACACTGGAAATTTTTGGTGATGAAGGCTGTATCTCCTTTAGATGGTAAAACATACTATTTTGTGGACAAATGCTTACCATTTGGGGCCTCAATATCCTGCTCACATTTCCAGAGATTCAGCAATGCCATCAAGCATATTGTTCAATTGAAAACACACAGAAAGCTGGTCAACTATTTAGATGACTTCCTTTTTGCTGCAACAATGAAGCTGATCTGTAATCAGCAGATAACTACATTCTTGCAGGTTTGCAGGGATATTGCTTTTCCTGTATCTCTGGAAAAGACATTCTGGGCCACCACAAAGCTTACTTTCTTAGGTCTACTGATAGATACAATCAACCAGTGTGTTTGTATACCAATTGATAAATTGAATAGAGCAGTTGAGCTCATTGATGGTACATTACAGAAGAAGAGTAGGAAGGTGACACTCAATCAACTTCAGAAAATTTGTGGATTTCTGAACTTCTTGGGTAGATGCATTATCCCTGGAAGGGCCTTTAGTAGAAGGCTTTATGCTTACACTTCAAATGACCTCACCACCATATAAGGATAACATCTGAAATGAGAAATGATCTAGTGATGTGGCTAACCTTCTTGCAGCACCCCTCAGTCTTCTGTAGGCCATTTTTGGACTTCTCAACCTGGCTAATAGCTGATGAAATAGATATGTTCAGTGATGCCAGTGGTACTATTGGAATGGGTGCCATATGTGGACATTCATGGATGTACCAATGCTGGGACAAGAATTTCATTTCAGAGAACAAGCCTAGCATTGAGTATCTAGAACTTTTTGCAGTGACTGCAAGTGTCCTAACTTGGATCCACAGATTCAAAAATAGGAGGATTATCTTATTCTGTGACAATGAAAGTGTGGTGAACATGATTAACTACACTACTACTTCATGCAAAAATTGTATGGTGCTTATTAGAATGATTGTTTTCAAAGGCCTTATTGACAATGTTAGAATTTTTGCTAAGCACATTGAAGGGAAGAAAAACTGTTTTGCAGATAGTTTGTCAAGGAACAAAATTAACCAATTTCACACACTTTGTGAGAGAGCAGGGAAAGTGATGGACAACCAGCCTACTAAGGTCCCAAAAACCTTATGGTCTGTACAAAAGATATGGAAATCATCTTAATTAAACATCTTTAATTGTAGGACAGAGGAAGATTTGCAGAGTGAGTGACACAGATTCAAGTAGTTCATCCTCTCATTCATCAAAGATTTCTATTGACTATGTTTCACAAGTGCTGGAGAGACTGAAGAATAAACAGACAAGGACATCAACTATAAAGAACTACCTTGGTATATGGAGACATCTCAATAAATTTCTCATTAATTTGGATTATAGAGGCAATCTGTCATGGGAAGAGAGAACAGCATTATTTGGTGCCTATCTTGTAGATGGAGGTGTACAATCTTCTACCCTGAAGTCATACTTTAGTGGTATAAAGTACATTCTAAAGCAAGATGGTTACATATGGGATGATAATAAAGCCTTATTGAGTTCTCTAGTTAGAGGATGTAAATTAGAGAATGATAAGGTAAAGGTCAGATGGCCAATCCAAAAAGGACTTTTTGAAATGCTCCTATTTGAGGTTCAGAGGAAGTGTAGTAAACAACCTTATCTTGAAATAATGTATCAAGCTATGTTTAGCTTGGCATACTATGGAATGTTGAGAGTGGGGGAACTAACTGAAGGTCCTCACTCTTTAGGTGCTGGCAATGTCCATGTGGGACATAACAGAGACAAAATTCTAGTGGTCCTGTATTCTTCCAAAACCCATGGATCAGAGTCAGGACCTCAAAAGGTTAAGATTTCTGGCACACCCAGACTATTGGAGAGAAATAACTTCTGCCCATTTCATCTGGTGAATAAATACATGTTAACAAGAGGGGATTATGAACAAGATGAAGACCAATTTTTTGTCTTTTCTGACTGCACACCTGTAAAAGCCTACCAAGTGAGGAAAATGCTAAGGGACCTCCTGGATGCTTTGACCTTATATAATGCACTTTATGATGTGCACAGCTTCAGAATTGGCAGAATTTGTGACTTATTTAAATTTGGGTATACAATTGATCAAATTAAAGCTATGGGATGATGGAAGTCAAATGCAGTTTACAGGTACCTCAAACATTGAGGCATTATAGAAGATTGAAGAATCTATCCCTCTCCCTGCGCATCATTTATTTAGACTGTTTTAGTGCTGACTGATGTAATTTATTCATATGTTATTCAAGAAAACCAAGAACACGTGGAGTTGAGCGCGTGTTGTTTTCATGCTGACTTGTTTTATCATGATCTTGGTCGTCCCGAATCTAGTGGGTGGAGCCATTAACCTCATTATGTCGGCTTTCGAATTCGGTGTGGCTAATTTGCATGTGTTTACTAACAATCACATGCTGGATGGATCGGGTTGAGCACAGTGGCAATGGCAATAATAAGAATTAGAGGATTTGTTTCGGACGGATTTCACATAAAATAAAATCTTTTCATTCTTTTCTGGTTTATGTTTTATTAGGAGGAGTTACTGCATACAACAGATGCTGGTTCTTTGGTGATGACTTTGCTTCAAAGTCATTTGAGCAATATTTCAAGAGTCGTCTTAGCAGGGAGTACAATAGTTATGCGAAAGCTCATTTCTACATATCAGGTTACTTCAATAACTTTTTATCAGAGGATTCAAATGTGGTTAGCCGTTTATCTAACTTGATGGTCAAGGCAATTCAAAATAAAGTTGGAACCAATTCAAAGTTGCTTCCTTTGCCAAAAATCATAGTGGTGGTCCCAGATGACAACATTTTGAAGCTGCTGGCTCCAGCCAAACAGGAAATATCTAAACCATTGTCACGCATATTGAACCATGTTATGACTGAACATGGTAGGGCAGTTGCTAGTTTTAAGGATTACCTTCCTGCTAAATGCCTCCAGGATTACTCACCTCAGATTTTGTGGATCCAGGTGCCGGAACACGATAATTTCAGCAATAATGATGAACATTTCAAGTTCAACCGCTGCCTTGAGGAGACGGTGAAATTACACCAAAATGTGACCACTTTACCTTTAAAGAAGGTCTAGAATCAGCGGGACAGTACTTTATTCTTGCACCATAGCCAACGATTTACCGTTGAAGGTTACAAAGCTTACTGGGAGGCGATTGATAGAACCATCAG
This sequence comes from Haplosyllis leylae, assembly GCA_038406175.1. Lineage (NCBI taxonomy): Eukaryota > Metazoa > Annelida > Polychaeta > Phyllodocida > Syllidae > Haplosyllis > Haplosyllis leylae. Next base: position 1,346 of record JBCAUG010647674.1, on the reverse strand, counting down.
ATATTTTGACTCAGTAGTCCTGCCAAAAAGGCAGGTAAAGGGAAAAACCCAGAAGACCGGGAACTCCTATCAAAAAGATAGGTTTCATTGGCAGAATCATGAATTCAATGTTGATCATGATCGTCAACAGTTCTGCCACCTACCTCCACCGCCTTGAGATGAAAAGATGAACCCTGGATGGGGATCTGCCACAGTCTATGTCTTCGTAATTGAACAGCATTTTCTCCACAACAGTACAGTTGTGGTGTCTTTCTTACACATTTTTATCTTCTATACATCATTCCTATTTCAGCTTGTGCTTGGGGTATCAAATTTTTGTGGTTACATATATATATAACTACATTGTAAAGTTATTCCTTATATAGTTGGCGCATTGTAAATACGCTATATATATATTTGTTACCCTGTTCAAAAATTTTATATGTGGCAGGTTTAAGCACACAAACTGTTGGCATTGTTCAAAAAATTTATATCAATTCTTGTTTGAACATGTATTTTCATAATTTTATTTACTGCCATGCATTTACATGTACAGCTGGTGCATGTACTGATGCTATTATGCGTTTGACTTGTCAACTGGAACCATTGTTGTGATGGTTCTGAACAATTTTGCTATGTATTTTAGTTATGTTTGTTGGAGTGAAAATAAACCCAATTTCAATTCATATTGCGGGTTTTGTCATTTGTGGGGAAAGTAAAGGTTCATTTTAAGTATTAAAATGGGTTTTACTTGACCCAATGAATGATGAATACACCGGGAATCTGATTGCCTTGTGCATCACCCTGGTTGTCATGGAGTCACATGCTGCAGCTCTCGTGCTCAGGTCACGTGACCCTGTTATGTCATTATTGGTTTAAATTCACCCTCCCTTAACCCTCCCAATTGGACATTCTCGGCTTATATCCTTAGGAATGTTTGTTTGCTGTTGGGCAGGTTTAAGCACACAAACTGGTGGCAGTAAATCATATATTTATATATATTCTAAAACATATACAAAAAGGTTACATATTTACTGCCATATTCTAAATATACATGTACCTGCTGTACATGTACTTGACGCACAGCTGCGTTTGCTATGTCGACTGGAGCTATAGTTGTGATAGCTCTGAGGTATAGTCATCTATTTATGTCTTTATGTTTGTTGGAGTTTAAATAAACCCTATTTCAATTCATTTGAGTCTTTGTCACTTCTTATGGGAGAGTAAACACACAGATTTATTAAATTTAATTCTGGAATCCGGATATAACATTTTCATGTATTCTTCCAGCAGCTGTTTGTTGTCGTCAGTTTCTGTGTTTTCTTCGTTGTATTTGTCCAGTTCATCAGAAACACCTTGAATCCAAC
>JBCAUG010647563.1:0-13930 GCA_038406175.1 Haplosyllis leylae | reverse complement strand
TAGGGTATAATTTTTAATTTTTAGTGGCCAGACAGGTGCAAGTTGTGAACCCCCTCCGACCATGCACTGATGGGTAATTGATTTTGAATAGTCTAGTCTGCTTTCCTGAAGGAATATTCTTCACAAGTGTGAAGTTAAGTTCTGGTAAAATACCATGTCCTAACATGGTATCAGTTTGAGGAGATCTCCTCCTCAACAATGCGCATGCATGCATTGCCCATGCAATGCACTGACCTTGTACCTGTACCTACAAATGACACAAACCCCTTCCTTCTCTTCGACACTTTATCTTTATTTTAACAATGTATGTACAAATAAATAACAGTTAAATAGAGTGTTGAGGGGAGTTGGGGAATGGGGACCTACTGGGGGGCTGAGGAGGTGGCAAGTGCTGAAGACCCGGCCCTGGGGCGGTCTGGGTAATTATGCACCAACCTGGCCGGCCACTCGGAGACTGCACTCATGGAGATGTTATGTTTCATCTCCAAGTGGTTGGCCAGGTTTGCAGCATTGTTAAACCCTCCACTCACTGAAGGGCACCCACACAGTGAGGAGGTGGTGCCTCTCAGGAGGTGCTCCTCTTGGTAGTGCCCCCTACCATTGAGGTAGGAGTGCACAAGGCAGGAGCACCCCCTGTAGGCACATTCCCACCTCAGGGACGGGGCCCTTCCTACACGCCATGGATCACCCACCAGGACAGGCTGCAGTTTGGGGGTGGCCCAGACCCCCTCACCAACAAGGAGGTCGTGGGCCTCATCCAGCTGAGCCTGGGTGGGTCTCCAGGGCATGTAGGGGTGAAGCATGCAGTATTCCCACTGCGACCCTGGCCCACGCATGTTGGCTGGAAAGTCTTCCAGCCAGGCATATGTGTGCCATGAGGGGGTTGCGGCGGGAGTAGCACCTCCTGCAGCTCTTGGAGGAGGTGGGGGTACCCTTGGGGGATGTGAGGGGGTTAGCTTTTTAGAGGGAGGGGCCTGGGAGGACGTGGAAAGAGGGGGTCTCCTTTTCTGGGCAGGGGGTGAGCAGTGCCATGGGTCCTGGCAGAGCTCTGCAGAGGCCCCGTGGGCCTGCGGGAGCCCTGGCCAGATCCCATCGCCTGCTGTACTTGACCCCTCACCAGCTGACTCACCTCTGGGGGCACAGGGTAGTAATATGCCTGTGCTCCAGGCTTAGGGGCAGCTGGTCAAGGAGGTGGGGCCACCGAATCTTGGGAGGGATGGCCCTCCAGGGTCAGAGTGGCCCAATGAAGGGCCTCTTGAACCTGGAGGGTCTGGGCTGACAGAGCAATGGAGCTGACATTGCTCCTGGGTAGGAGCAAGTCCCCTCCTCGCCTGCCAGCCTGCCCCCTCCCCTCAACACCCTGAACTAAGGAAACAATTTTAATCTCGTCCTCTTCCTCATCGAATTCTGGAAGGTCCGGGGGCGTTCCTGTCAGGCTCCAATCGTGGGTTGGGGGTGGTCAGGGTTGTCGTCTAGAATCATAATCTCCTCCTCTTCCTCACCTTCTACCTCCTCAGCAATTCTTAAGGACTCGGGGGTCCAATCTGCCGACATACTGTGTAAAAAAAAAAAAAAAAGATTTATTTTGAGGAGACAGCTCTCCACTAAGGTGATGCAAAAAGACGTTACAATTAACCGGAACCCCACTGTACTGTGAGGATCGGGTGCGAACCCTGTGGTGAGACTTAAAAAGTGTTGAAAGTTACTCACTGGTTTCACCTCCTCAGTGGGCTCGGACTTGATGGCCGGAGCCTGAGGGGGTGGGGGTACCGTACTGCTTCCCTCACCCACCCCCTCACTGCCTGGTTCGATCTTGATCACCATCTGTAATGCAAAAGGTACAGTAAAGAAATAGGTCCACAAAAATTGGTTTTGAGTGTCAAAGTCGGGTTCTTGCACTGCACTGTGCAAGATCACTGGTAACTAAAAGGTACAGAGAGAGGTGAAAGGTAAAACCTACTTCTGGGGCCACGGCCAAGGTCCTGGGGAGGGGAATCAAACCCCTCCCCACCTCCTCATCCCCTGCTGCCACCACTGGGGGTCGGCCACCAGGAGTCCCCCCCCCCCCCATTCGTCCCTAACGGAGCAGCAGGCTCTGTCATGGGGAGGGCTCCTGGCAGCATCACATATGCCTCCAGGTACTGGTATTCCTGCAATGAAAATGAGGAGGTACATGGTGTTCTAAATGTATATAGTTGAAGCCGATGTAATTGTACATAGTTATGCTACCACATAGAGAAAATGTAAGAGAGAGGAGATGTACTCACCGCGTCAGAGACTTCAAAAATGAACCTTTTGATGTTGGTTAGTCGGTGTGAATGCGACATTAGATTTCCGCGTTGTTAGCGACGTTTCTTTCGTAATTGCTAGGTGTGAACGATACCATTATTCACACTGACCACCTGCATGTCCCACTGCGATGTCGCGAATGGATAGGTTCAATATATTTGTATGGTACACCTCACACCAGGCGGCAAGGGACTTTAAGTACCATAAACAGGGACGGATCCAGAATTTCTCATAAATTACAACATTTCAATAAAATCCGAAGACATTTCAGAAGTTTTGTCCCCGGGGGGAAGGGGTGGGCATGTGCCGGCCCCATGCGTCAGCCACTGACAAACACGACCCCAGACAAAGAACCGACTCAATGTCTTAATAACACCGAGCGTCGACATCTGTAATGGGCGTCTCTGTCGCTAGGGGGCGTAAATTAACGACATCGCAAACGTAAACGTTCAGCGTGAATACATCCTTCCCGTGTAAATAACGTTATACGTTTATGGAACCGTCGGTTAAAATTAACAGCGACTGCATTGGCCAAGGTTCTGTTATATTTTCTACGTGAAAGGAAATCCTTGAGAATTAGCGCGGATTTACGTTTCTTTTGGGTCTTTTCTAAAGCTTCAGACTAACGAACAGAGACCATTATCAAGGGAAGCTGAACAGCCCTGATCAGAACAAATGTCAAGATTGGCGCAGCGTCCAAAAATTCCTTGTGTTGGGAAGTACAGTACTATTTATAGTTGCACTTTTGAAATAGTCTTACTTTTATTTAGGTTACAGCCCTCAAGGCGATCTTTTTGTCATTTGGAATCAATATAATTGTTTTGGTTAAGTTTTTCCTTCACCAACACAGACCTCAAGCTACTCTGGTTTACAATTACTTATTGAAAACTGCCGGGGTTGCATTGCCGTATGAATTTGTTTTTGGGCCGCCTCGTAACATTTCAGTATCAGCAAGGCCTGCGAGTGCCCGTCAGGTGCAATAGTATGTAAATTGACCATAAGATACCAGGTGTCAGTCTTTCAATTTTTTTTCTCTCAAGGCGACGAGAATCATTGCTACGAAACAACAAATATTAACGCGAAAACATCCGACGGGTTCACTACAATCCACAGGTTCATTGCACTATTTTAATCACCGATATGTTCCGAGACCTTTTTTGCAAATGAAACATTTCACTTTTATGAAAATCCCACCTCATTCGCGTAAAAACAGATGAAGTGATATAGAACCGAGAGAGATAAATTACGCACTTTCTGCTGCGTATTTCTTTGGGTAAATGACGCATGGTGTATTTATTTGATGTTTTACTTCTTTGAACTTGGAAAGTAGCTTCCCTGCTTCACTTTATGTAAGACAAGATACACAACTCTTCATATATGGCAAATATAGACATCATATTACGGTTGCTTTCTTTAAATACTATTACAATATATCTGAATAATAAATTAGTCACAATAGGTCTCGCGACATCACAAATTCACTTCGTTTACTTATTTTGAACTTTCACCGAATTCGCTGAAAAATTCTTTTGAAGGCAAATGTGATTGCGATTTGAAACCCACATCTCGTCCTCTGAAGCTTGGGGAGTATTTACCATTGTGCAACACAGTTGTACAAGTAATTGATGTCATTTCTATGACTACGTTTAGACTAATGATTTCATCAGATTTAATTTGAAGTCACTGAATGGCACAACATTTTTACAAAAATGGGAAAACCTGAATTAGTATGGTATCAGACCGGACTTGCTCAATGTTTTCGTACTTGACAGGTTTTGCTGAAACGAGCTCACAACAAGCAGGACCAAGTGCGCCGAGTTTCGGTATATCTTTCTTATTTATTGATGAATTAACGACTGGGACGTTTTCAAATTGTAAATTTAAATCTGAAATTCTTTCATAAAATGCCGAGTGTAGTGACGATGAAAAATAAAAAATACCCGAGCTCAACCGCAAATCAGTTATTAAAGATGTCACAAACAATGTACGTTTGGCATGAACAACTGATTTTTATCATCAAAGAAAAAAGGCAGTTACGTCACTGTTTATGGACAAAGTAAGTCACAAGCAGGAAAAGACCATTCCTGTTTTCCTTCCTACACTATTCACAACACACACACAAAAACATCTCCTTTACGTATTATGGCTAAACCGGGGGACCTTTTCTTGCCGTTTTTGTCCTCTCACGGTGGGTGGTGTTTCTATCACCTTTCCTCATTTACCCATGTGTGTGTCACTGTGATTTAGTTGTCTGACTCTCACACCCCGGGATGCAGTAAATGTGAAGATGGTACAAAATGAAGTTACTGTCTGCGAATGAACTCACTGAATAACAATGATGGAGATTGTTTTTTTGGTTTAACCGTAACACTGCTACGTATTATTCCACCAAGACAATAAACCCAGACCAGGCTCGCTAATGGACCCCTGAAATATATAAAAAAAAATTTGTGAAAGAACTATAGCAAAAAAAATTTCATAACATCAACTGAAGTCATTGAAATACCAAGACGTTTATTCATCACTAGGCGACAGTTTTTTTTTCTGAATAGGTGGAGTCTGGTAACTCCATGTTTACGGCAAAATCTGTAATTACGTCAGATTCACAGTAAGCTGCTATCTTGAAATCACTCCTACAGCATTTCATCTGACAAATGTACTGATTACAAACTGGCACAGTATTTATTATAAACCAACAATATAACAATTCAAGCTGGAGGTTAACCAGGGCAGCAGCAGAGATGAAATAGCAATACCACAGTTTTATTTATCATTGGAGGTCCAAAACAAAGGATTTCAGCCAAAATAATTGCGTACTAGTTCTGGATAAAATATTTCCACAGTCCCAAATGATTCAAGAAGACGATTGAATGCACATCTAATGACTTTTATGTACGTACCACCATTGTGTATGGAGATTTCTTGTTTTCCGCTTCTGTTTTCACTTCAGGAGGGGCATCCGCGGCGGAATCTGGTCCGGTAGGAGTTGTATCCACAAACGTCTCATCTACAACACGAAACCTACAAAACGTAATAAGGCCCCATTTACACCAAGCGTCAGAGTAAACTTGCGTCAAGGCTGTGATGACGCTTGCGACACAGTTCTCCATTGTGGTCAATGAGAACTGTGTTGCAAGCATCATCACAGCGTGCACATTGACTCTCACGCGTGATGTAAACGGGCCCTAACATTTCCACTGTTCACTGCTGGGATAAAATATTTCAAATGGTTGAGGTCTGTCTGTCTGTTTATCTATCTGTTTGTCTGTCTGCCTGTTAGTAAAACGCCTGATGGGAAAATTCCTTAAGTGAATGGATTCCTCCTTAATTCTCGAGGAAATTAGTGGAATCGTTTGTTGAACGTTTAAACGTCACTGTTCACATCTTAATCGCACTCATACACACTCACACTCGAATCTCCATCTGTTCGCAATCTGTTGTAAATGTTTCGATCATTCAACTGGACCGATTTTCACAAAACCTTTTCCTTCTTTAAATTGAGAGGGAACAACAAAATTTGAAGCAATCATGGAACCGTATCACATATTACAATACACGTGGAGCCATTCAAACAGATTTTCTTAATGACGTCTCTTTTTTCACTCATATCTTTGTGAACACGATTTTCAAAGAGCCGCACCGGTAAATACTTCATTATATTTAGCACCAAATAGAGGGTCACCCTGTTACATGAAAAGATTCAGACAGATAGAATGGCGCGTACTCTGCAGCAGAAAGACTTTCATCCACATTGACAGGATTATTTTAGAACCTTCAGGTGAAGGACATCGATGTCAAAGCTTCTTTTCCAATTCCTTTTACTTCATTAGTACGTGTACTGGTTACCTGCCCTTTCAAGGATTTTGCCCAATATTCAACACCTGTGAAGAATCTAATAGAAAAGGAACACACGCCATAACACATCAGCAACGAATGATATTTGTCTTCCAATGATTTGACAGGTTCACTGCCGTGTTTTAAATAAGAGCAAATACATCTTATTCGTTTTCGTGACGTTATTGAAGGAAAGGCTGTGAGGAAAAGATGGTGACGGATTCAGGATTCGTTGGGAGCTTCAACCCTATAATTTGCGAAACTGTCCCAAAACCCCATGAAATCCAAGTAAAATCCGCTAACAAAGGGTAAAAGTCATTATTCCCTACCTAGCGCTAAAGCTGTTTCGTTATTGGTTGGTTTGCGGGTGAGCATTTCACAGAGCCCCTTAAATTTGTTGCTATTTTTAGTAACAGGTGGGCTCAGACCTGAGCTCACCTGTTACTAAAAATAGCAACAAATCAGAAGTAATGTTACAAAACATGTTTATTTCAAAATGAAGTCTTGATCTAGGTAGGGAATAAAAACAATATTTGCTATTTTCATCAGTGAGCCATGGAAAAGCTCACCTTGGGAAGCTTTGAAGTTCAGGGTATTTGAGCCCACCTCCCTATGGTTGGTGGGCTCACCCCTGACCTTCAAAGCTTCCCTCAGTGAGCTTTTCCAATGGCTCACCTCGAAAACAGCAAATATTTTTTATAGGTCCTCGGGATCTGAGGACTGACGTACGATTATCTGAATCTGAATTGTTCCGAAGTTGGCAATAGCAGTAGTAGGACCATACTTTCCTCAGCACCAGTGGTAACCACAAAGATCAGTTAAGGTCTGTTTACACGTTTCGATGCCGTCCCTGTTCCCTGTCAAAGATGAATATTTTGTCAAAGATGATGAGCAGAATGGGTCTGGAATCCATTCTGGTGGTCAAAGTACCCGTCATTATGGCACAATGTTAAACTTTGATGGGCACGGGGTCGTGCATGGTGACGGTGACGGCGTCGGTACATGTAAACAGACCTTTACTACGATGTGACAGCAGAACTGGTGGCACTAACACCTATAGTTACCATGGTTTCACGTTGATGTGTGCCTACATACACGAGGTAAAAATAGTTAGTTGTTCTTGAACCTTATTGTTTGAATTATATGTGCATTTGTTGTGAGTTTTAAAAAAAATTATCTGTTTTCATGTGCTCAGAAATTGCGCCGCTTTGGGTCCGTTCATATTGAGCTCTCGGCAACAGGAATATAGCATTAGCAGACATAAGAATAGGGTCTCCTGCGCATTTTTGGCATGGCTACCGCTACAACAATCATGAAGGAGCTCAGTGTGAACGGGACCTAAAAGAACCCTATCCCACGAATATCCTCATGTGCAGCGCCGATTGCTCTCACCACACCCCCTTATGCAAAACAGGATTTCATTGAATATGAATATGGATGGAACTTAACATCCTTTGACTAGGTTCTATGTAGTGGTGTATAATTACTATATAAACCACATCTAAACTATTTTTGCCACTACAAAGGCGATAACGAACTGGCGTTTCGTTTCGCGCCACGTGAAAGATCCTCTGAATGGTACAGCGCACTGCAGCGTGATTAAATCAGCGTACCGTTCCGTTTGCGTTCCAAAATTAGTCTTGTGTTCAGAATGTCCCCACCTCAAAAACATTCTTTTGTTCTAAAAGACACAAAATCCCAGCAACAAAGGTTATATTTCTGGACACTGAGGCCTTAATATGCGATGAAACTTATCAGACACACAAACTCTAAATGTCAAGTATATTTACTCGGGTAGAAAGTCTTCACAGAGAAATCCAATTACCGACTCAGGAGTAATGTAAAGGGATTCCCACCATTACAGGATGTAATAGGTTACAGCAGCTCCCTGTAACAAGGTCTTCTACTTTACTTAGTGAATCTTTTAATGGGTGTGTGATATCATGTGAGTTGTTCTTCCAATTCAATTCAATTGTGTACACAGGAATCCACCTTTCTTTCAAAATTGGTAATCGGTAAGAGATACTGGGATTACAAAATGCATTGATTGGTTGCTCGGCAACGAGCTCTGTTTCGGTCTTAAATATTCAAAAAATAGAATGGCGTCAGTACTTTCTGAGTGGTACCCGATAAATAGGATTGGTGCCATCGGCTCCTCTGAAATAGGATCATGTGGAAACATGAGGACGGGTATTGAGCTTCCTGGTGTGAGGTATCTTCGCTCCTCAATCTATTGGATAACATCACAGTTTTAAGGACAGAACCTCAATGTCAACGACTTAGAACTCACGGTCTTTTTGCGCCAAAAACTCGCAGAAATTACAATTAAAATGAAAAACGACCTTTGCTAAAAAGACTTGAACAAACGAACAGCATCTTGGAACAAAAATGTACATATTCTACAGCTTTATAAATAAACAGTCTTAAAATGCCTTTAAACGCCTTTTCCTTCGGGTAAGGAGGCAACAAATCTCAAACAGCTGTTGAAGCGGAACTGATCCATTGCGATCGTTGATTAAACAAGTGACAAAAAAGTTTGCTTTTAAAAACATCGACACTTTAAAAGTCGACAACGCGTGTACACAACAACATACAAAATATTTCTTTTTTTTTCAAATTTCGTTCATCATGCAATATGTCTACCCCCCATCCCAAAAGAAAAATATTTCACAATCAAAGTTACTCAATTGCTCAAAATATTTAGTAAAAATTGATAATTGAAAACAAAATGCAAACGTTTTCTTTTGTTATTCTGGAGGAAAGGGTGGGAGGGAGAGGGGTGCTACAGGTGTTTTATGCACACAAATATTACTGCAAAAACACTGGACGACGACAAATGTGATGATGGCGATACGCCTACAACAAAGTTCTTCTCCAGGCATCGAATCCGTAAATGTCAAGCATCTTACACAGAAGGCATCTAATTATAGCTCCAGCTGACAACGTGACAGGATTAAGAAGTTCATTCTCTGCGGAGAAAAGGACGGAAGATTTCTTTTCAGACACTCTGGGCTAAATATGACATCGATGAAAGACAACACTTCTGATTTCATTCGTTTTTAGTTTCGTTCTTTTGTGTTGCAAAATTTATTTTCGGAATACGTAAAGCAAGGTCCATATTCATCTGGTGTGAATATATGTAAAACGCTTGCTGACAACGATAAATATGGTCAATTTAAATTTGGCCAAACATCCGCACATTTGTATTCCGATCGAACAGGCTTGTTTAAGGAGCCGCTTGCTTTTCCATGCACGTAGCAAATAGATCACGGGGGCAATTAAAATGGACAGAAAAAACTGACTTTTGCAACTTGACCATGATATCCCTTTGGCCTTGACCTTGAAACAAATTTCCGCGGATGCAAGCCTCTAAATTAAATTAAATTCCTATCTCAAGTTAGTGGTTCAAAAGTCATGGCACAGGTGACACATCCAGGAAGACATGATTGAAAGTATTACCTATCTGCACCCGTGGATCGTAAAACATACTGCGTACAGAAATAATGGCAATAAACAATTTTGTAATCGGTGCACAAGATATTTATATGATGAGAACTGACTGAAAAATATGGCGAGTTCTAACCAAGGCTTCGGCAATCTTGGTTAACTGAATTTCAATTCAAAGTTACTTCAGAACTTTTCGGCTACAATCTTCCATTTGAGAAAGTATCTTCTGCACAAGTCGGATTTCCATCCAAACAGGAAAAACTAGCCAAGCAGAAACATTTTCCAATCTCACAAAGATTCAAACAAAGTCCACTCGCTGAACATTGTGGAGTCTCTAACTAAGCACGGGACGCCGGGAACCAATCCCAGTAGACGCAGCCCGAATAGAAACCTACATGAGACGCTGTTGTCATTGAAGACATGTACGTCTCAATTGAATCCCCGAATCTTCTCTTTTTGATGAAAATTCTACATCTCTATGTTGTGTCTGTGTCTTGGCAGTCAGCTTCAGTCTACATCTACAGATTGGTCACCATCAATGATTCACACTGGAATGAAACAAACTTACTAAAAGCATCATCACCCTTGAGTACATTACCTTGTCATTTTAATGAAATTAATATAATGGTAAGATCTCATATATGCACAAACTTTTGCAAACCTGGGGGGGGGGGGGGAGAGAGGAAGAAAACCACCCAAAATATATGTTAAACAACACTGTGTGAAGAATAATAATATCGAAAACGCCAACTAGGAGGATGGTAAAAGGATGTGACATTTATGCTGGAAACATTTGCCTCGAGGAAAGTTTCAGGTTTTCCCGGTGATAACTGTCACTTTTAACCAGTATCTCAAAGACAAAGTTTGCTGTAACCCAATCCTAGTATATGTATGATAAAACCTTAATTGCAAATGGATTGAAATACTTTCTTTCTTCATATTACATGTACACCCGCGTGTCTGTAGCATGTAGGGATTCTAATGATGGAAAATGCCTTGGCGTGATTGGTTGTCTCCTTATCTGTGTTTCTGAATTGTAACTTATTATATCCTCTAACACGTAATTAGGTAAGATTGACCATTCCGGTGCAGCACTATAAGCAAGATGACGTCAATCGGAACTGATGGCGAGATAGAAAACAGGAATCGGGGAGTTAAATGAATTCGAAGGTCAAACAGACCAACGACAAACAAATCATCTGTAAATATTCAGGATAACTCATCCGGGTGGACAAGTTGGTGTAAATATTAAGTTAAGTCCGGGTCAATTATCGTTGGTAACACCCACTGTGTGACAATAATAACAAGTAGTTGAAACACCAACGTCACCTCCGTTTTTTGTCCCAGTTCGCGGCGTGTTTCGTTCATCAGACATTTTTAATTAATTAAAAAGAGACGGATTTGGCCCGAGCTTTCATTATGTTTCACCTGAGGTTGCTTTGTCATCGCCAGGTAAGAATGAGTATATTCACCTTCATGCATGCACATGACAAAAGACAAGGACACGAAACTTGTCTCCAGTTCGCTGTTCTAAAAGGATAAGCCAAGCCAGAGTGGCCGAATGGTTCAGAGCGTTGTGCTGCGGCACGCTCAGCTGTGGGTTCGATCCCCACCAATGCGTGTGGCTACATTGGAAATTATGTGAGTCAAAAAGGCTCCGCTGCCATGGACACTTCTGAGGCAGTCCGCAGACATGTCCATGGACACTTCTGAGGCTGTCCACGGACACTTCCATGGACACTTCTGTGGTGCACACACCACTACTGAGGTTCATTGCAGGTAAGGAAGTATGTAAATGTGGGATCCACCCTGGCTTTGAAACCCAGGACAAACATCACCAGAAGTCAAAAACAGGGGTGTCAGCGGCCCAACAGAAAGGACTTGTGTCCTCTAAAAGGAAACATTGGAGAGGGATTGATTGTGTTGCGATTCTGCCTACTTCCCATTTAATCATGAGTGGGTGGGTCTGTACATTGCAAATCCAACATGATCACTTGTCAGTGGGTGGGTTGTTGAACTACACAAAAATGACAAAATCCCAAATTACCCTGGTTGGGGAACTTTTTTTCCCAAGTTTAAAAATGGCAAAATCCAAAAAATGCCATATGTCTTGGGGGGGGGGGATAAGAAAGGGATTGCTAACGTGTGGGCACCATCTTGAGCGCCTTCTCGGGGGTGCCTCATTTCAACTTGGACGGGTGTTTTCAAACGGAATGTTACCATTCCCAATTCTGACTCCAAGTCTTGTGTGATCAAATCTACAGGACACCTCCTGACAATGCTGAATATTGGGTAGCACAGCAGGTACTGTTCTCCTTTTAGCTCATGAACCTACAAATCAATTTGAATTTACTATTTTCGACACAGTAGGGATTTGCCTGACTATTTATATAACTACTTATTCTAAGCATTCAATATCACAATCAATTTTCTTCGAAAGCCATATTTTGAGAACTTCCATCTTAATTAAAAACACAATGCCTCTTTGGCATTGGATCCGTAAATGTCAAACATCTTACAGAGAAGACATCACAGGCATCTAATTATAGCTCCCGCTCACGATATGATATGATCACAAAATAACATTTTTACGTGGAAAAGGTCAGAACACATTATTCAAAGATGAATGCAAGTGGTACGTTTCTGTCGGATTCATAACGATTTTACGTTTTTCTTTGAGGGGAGAAGCTCATCCTGAGAATTGCACATTCACGACGGAGTTAAAATCCCCATTACATACTTGGATGCTGTTTGTTCCTTTCACTTTCTTTTGTTCCGTTTCTTGGTACCTGGGAGAACGTATAATGGAAACTACTTTGTTTGAAAATCATATCTGCAAATTACTTAAAATGTCTTTGCAAAAAATAGACTAATTAGCTTGGTAGGCTATTATGGAAAAACACAAAAGCTGCCTGGTAGCAATGTAACAAATAGTCTGAATAAAATAGGTAAATGAGAACACCAACGTACACACCTGAATCCATAGAGATAGAGAGTTCAGTGGTAGCTTTGAAAGAGAGGTAAAACAAGAATGCTTACCAGTATTGTGTAGCGCCCCATCTGATTTTGTTTTTGCTTTAGGTAGGTTGATGAAGAGATAAATTGATTAAGATAGATAGAGTTGACGAGAGACGAGAGATGAAGAGTGAGATGGAGGGTCTGAAAATGTTTGAAGCCAAATCTGCAGAGAACCAATGGCCAAAAAATCAAAGCTGCTTAGAATGTCCTGAAACACATTTTGCTTTTGGAAATGCTGAAATCTGACATAATTTTGAAAAATAGAAAAAAAATCTGTAACTGTCTACAAACAGCCAACCAACTTATATACGTACGTACGCGCACACCAGCATTAAGGCCTATTCACACCGAGCGTCATCGTCACCGTCAACGTAAAAAATGCTACGTTGATGGGCAAATGAGTATGCAACCCATTCTACCTATCACAGTGCCCATCAAAAAGATCAAAGGTGCCGCCTGTCAACGTTACGTTGTGACGCCCGGTGTGAACAGGCCTTTATAGTGAATTGCTCCGCTCTTAACACGGCGCGACTAAAAAAAACAGACACTATGTGGAGAAAGGCACTTCTGCCCAAGACATCGATACAATTTCAACCAACAAGCAATGTCCAGATCAGTTCAGTCTTCGCTATTGAAAGGACTCAAAATTTTATCTTCACGCTACGTGAGGGAATTTTCTCTACACATCATCACTGGCTAACCGTGGACGTCTTCTCCAATCCCTTTTCATTGCGATGTCTTAAGGGCATAATAGTCATGTATTTATAGAACATCTCATTCACGAGATTCATTGATCGGAACATTGATCCACATAATATCAAGTCGTCTACTTACAGCGCTATTCACTAAGCCAAGCGTTTCGTGGCTTCATGGCCGTCATGAGTTTGCCTGGTATTATTCCTTAAAATCCCCATTGCCGTGAATGGAGGGTACGGCTAAGGGCATGAACGCACCCCCCGAGACCGTTCATGCCCTTGGCTTCGTGAATAGCGCTGTTACAGTAACTCCGAACATCCATCTCCCTTTAAAACGTGCAGAGTTAACTACGAAAATAATCTGTGTCAAGGAAAACATTGAAGTGTTTCCCATGCTTTCGCAAAAGAAATCTCAGAACATTAATTTCCGTGGCCTGTTGCTAAGTAACACTGACCAAAAAGAAGATGGCATTGACGATCTTTTGCTGACCACCGCAATAAAATAAAGCAGCAGGTGCAACATCACTAATTTTCTCAAACAAGAGGCATACCGCCCGCCGCGTAGCAACTGTTCGCTCTGCTGTCCTATCCCGGGGGGATGGGGGGGGGGGTACCCGAGCTGGAGGAGGGTACCTCGGGTAGCCCCC
>JBCAUG010647452.1:0-13931 GCA_038406175.1 Haplosyllis leylae | reverse complement strand
GGTGTCCAAGCAGCAACTGAGCTCTCCTCCTGTGAGCTGCTCCTTATATAGTCCTGTGCCCCATTGCATTCTGGGAAAATTTTTTTTTTTTCAGAGTATTATGGGATGTTGCAAAATATTATGGGATTGAGTACCCCCCGGTTAACAGACAGACACCTGTGAAAACATAACCTCCCATCATACTACGTATGCGGGCGGTAATAAATTACTTAAACCAGAAAGTCCTCCTGCGTGAATGCAAGAGTCATACCGCCCGCCACGTAGCAAGTGATGGCTCTGGTGGGGGTACCCCAGTCCCAGCTGGGGGGGTACCCCAGTCCAGCTGGGGGGGTACATCAGTCCCGTCCTGACTGTGCGGGAGGGTACCCCAGTCCTGTCCTGGGGGTACCCCAGTGGGGTACCCTTGCCTAGGACTGGGGTACCCCTCACCTGGAACTGGTGTAGCCCCCGGCGGGGATGGGGTACCCCCAGAAAGGAATGGGACCAGAGGCCAGGGTAAGAACATGGGACTAAGATACTAGGTATCCCATCCCCATGTGGACAGGCAGACAGACTGATGCCTGTGAAAACATTGCCTTCCCGTCGTACTACGTACGCGGGCGGTAATTACTAAACATTTCAAACTACAGTTGAAATAGCTAGGAACTATACAACAATTGACCTCTTGAAATCTTGTTTTTCTTTTCTGATGCTGTTGTTGGTATATTTTGTTGGATTTAATATATATTTAAATTTTGTAACAAAAAGCAGAAAATATATTGATGAATCTAAAGGAGATCTTGCAGGAGAAGCAGGCGGGAAACTAAGCGCATGCCAATAACAGTTTGCATTTGGTAAATTAGCCATCTGAAATTTCCGAAAGAACGTTGCTTTTGAATTTCAAAGGAAAATTATCTTTGTGTTCTACATTTATCCACAAATGCTATTTAATTCGAATTTGGTATCTTAGGGCATTTTCTATGAACGCTAAAAATAATTTTGGTGATAAAGTTTCAAGTCTACAAACTCAGTAAATGGGCTAATCCTCTCAGAGAAGTTTTTGTTTTAATTGCTGGAGGACTTACTGTCATTGTGGTCAGCTATCTTCGCTATCATATTTCCTGATGTTTGCGTTTTGTGGTTTTGCGATGCCAACAATCCTGATAATAGAAACAATAAAACAATCTATTTTGATACCCTCGTTTTCCTAATACAGTTTTTGTGTCATACCATATGAACATCTCAGTGGCAGATCAAGGATTTCCCAGACGGGGGGCGCCAATCCACAAGGTGGGGGCACCAACCTATTATTTTGCCACATTTTCCCCGAAAACTGCATGAAAATGAAAGAAATTGGACCCAGAGGGGGGCGCGCGTCCCTAGCGCCCCCTTTAGATCTGCCACTGCATGATCTGTCAAGATACAAGGTTCTGTACGATTGTAGATCTATTTGTGTCTGTCTGTCATACTTTTAGTTGATTGACTGTCGGGGGTATGATTTCATATCATTTCAAGACCATTGTTTGAAGTATCGTCTTTGTCATTATTGTTGACTTACCCCAAACGAAGCGGGAATAAGGACCAATTTCGACAAATGTTTCCTAAATTTTTTGATCCAATTCAATTGGAATAATCGATGTCGTTTAAATTTAGATAGATGTAATATAATTTTAAAGATGTCATTCTTAAATTTTTAACGAACTTACCAAGTTCGATCTCCTCTTGATGTTCGTATTCCTGGCAGGTACCGTACTTGTGACCTGGAATCGCTTTGAACATTCCGTACGTACATTGACAGGAGGCGGAGCTGGTGCTTCGTGCCGGACTACTGGAGTGATCTGGGCACGGCACGCACGCATCAGATCCGATGACTTCCTTGTACGTGTTTGGCGGACATTCTGAAAGTTTAATTGAATTTAATGAGAAAATTTGATGTCAAATAGGAATGACAAGAAAGTCGCGTTGTTCATAATGGCATTGCATGATAAATTATTTAAGACAAACAAGGTACGATGTGATTGAGTTAAATTCACCCCTACACTTTATTTTCTCTGTAACATGCAACTTATATTTCATTGTCATGCGAAATTCTTCAGCAATAAAGTATGGGTAATGATTCTCAGAGGAAGAAACTCGAAACATGAATCTGAAGCTGAGGAGCACGAAATATGAGGCTGTAATCACCTGTACAGGAGCCGTTTCCAGACAATGTGTATCCGGCAGCACAAACACAATGAGAAGACCCTTCTATGTACGTCACGCTTCCAGTGGGGCATGGTGTGCATTTACCTCGGCCTCTCGTTGACTTGAATGTGTTTTGAGGACATGCTGATCAATGTAAATGGGAACATTTATTAGAGAATACAATAAGAATTGCGTTTCCTATCGAGTTTTGTAGTTCCTTTTTCTCCTACAGAAAAACTTTATTTCCCAGAGCTAATCCACTTATTTTTCATTTCCGTATCTACTGTAAACAACATATTTGAAGCTTATAACTGTAGAATTGTTACTAACCTGTGCAACCTTCGAGATCAGAATGAGCGTGTCCTTCCATACACGAACATTCGGACACCTTGGATGATCCCACATCACTTGTTTGAAAAGGGGGACAGGGCACACACGTTGTTGAGCTCTTGTTTTCAGATAAAGCTGTGGGATGCTCATACGTACCATTGGGGCACACTACAAATATCAAGGGATGAATATTATTCACAACATGAAAATGTCAAGAAAACTTCTGGAAGATAATGTATCTTTTTGAGTGTTTCAGAAAACAACAATATTGGCAGTAGCTGATCAAAAATGCCATAAAGGGGGACCAGCAATCATAACAACTTTTACCTAATTGTATTCATGAAGGGCCATGAACCTTCTACCCCACGCCACAGTTATTTACAAAGTCTCTGGTAATTATCGCACCTGAGCAATTATATTGATTCCCACACAAACAGGAAACGGGTCTGTTTGAATCAACACATACGTTCTCTCGTAATCTGTCACAAGCCTCCTTTGTACACTTGATCGGCATTAAATCTGAAGCAGACAAAGGACGTATTTTATCCTTGTGTTTTTGTCAGTCATCCATACTAGTGACTTTGGAACTTTGTAAGGAAACACTTCCTGGTAATCTTTCCTTTGAAATCTATGTATCCACCGAAAAGGTCCCAGTAAGGCTGTTTAGAACATGGCGCAAGTATGAAGAATGAACGTTGTGTACTGAAGCAGACTAAAAGATCACGAGTGTAGAGGATGCGAGACGCCGGTATTCTTATTTGCCTGCACTGACTTGCGTAATGAGCAGCCCCCACCCTCCACCCGTCACAAAAATACAAACCCACAGGGAATCCTGTAGTAAATTTCTTCCCGGTAAGGTTAGTTTAAGTGTGAAAATGACGCCATATCTGACAGCAAAAAGCGCAGTGGAATGATGGGGTAATTTTTTCTCAGATTCGACTACTTTTAGTTGGACTACAGCTTCAGAACAAATTCCTTTTCTTTATTTCAAAGCCGACAAATAATTATGAAAGTCTCAACATTCGCTCCTCTTTTAATGGATATCACCTCTCTTTTGGATGAATTGTTAGTTTTGTGACATTTACCGCATTTAAATTCTGACAGTCTCACTTCTGTAAGCAGTTGCCTGGCCAGGCCTTTAGGACTTCTACATTGAGGTATGTGTGTTGCATCCTGAGATTTAAATCCTTTAATCCAGCGCACAAACCAAATAAGTCTACAATGACAGGCCAGCGGATTTCCGTACAATTGTCTAAAATGAAAGTTATAGCATACAAGATCATGGGAAATAAGAATAACTTCACAAATTGCCTCAACATGACTTTTTACATGCTATATGTTGTCTGACGGAAAGGAGAACCAGATTCTATTTCATCAAAGATGTTATTTTGTTGTGTAAGAACATGACCTTAAGACCTATTCGCTGACCGTAAGAGGCAGCTTTGATGCTTTAGATGGATCTGTGAGCCATTTTCAAGCGTCAGTGTAGCTCTATCTGAACAAACCAATTGAAAACAATGTATTCCTTCCAAAGCGTCAATGCTGAGTGCTGACGCTGACGCCTGGTGTGAACACAGCCTTAGGGACCGTTCGCACTTGACGACAACAATGTGAATTTTTCATGTCGTCAGAAATGGGTTGCCTGATTACCAATGGTCCTGTTCACACTTGACAATAAAGTCAAAATTATGCATTATGAATGTTGTCAATGGAACCCATTTTTTAAGTTGTCGCCTAGTGCGAACGGTCCCTTAATCTCAGTCTGATCGTCCCACCGTGAACGTAGAAGATATTTTTCTGTTTTCACATTTTTTATAATATATCCTGCGGATTTTTAAGCAAATAACACATTGCTTACACAGATTCGTGGCCTATTTTATGGAAAACTGGAAGAAGTTCATCACTAATTGTTCTTATTTCATTGTGCTGGAGCCATCTGCAATTGAAGGCTTTTTACACACGATGGTGACGCTGAAGTGTATTGCAGTAAATTGAAATGTTTTGTCACAGGATCTTGTTCTATACTAAAAATATTTATCTCAATAGATTCAATTAGAAATACAGTAGTTGAACTCACAATTTATTTAACCTGGGAATGTCATAAAAGTCCTTCTTATGAATAGAATTAATGTCGTTGTATCCAAGATATCTGTAAGTACATTACATTTTCATTGTTTACATTACAAGAAAAAAACGTCTATTACATTGTAATGAAAGAAAATTGATGTGGAAATCATCTCTTCAGATTTTCCTTTCGCAAAAAAACGATATGTGATATTGTGAGTACTGGTGAAATAAAAGAATAGTTTCCAGCACAAATGTGTAATTACAGCTTTATACTGTACACAAAACTATATGAAACTTAATGTCTCTGAAGCACAATGAATGTAGAAATTTGAGAAACTTACAAATGTTCCAGATTTGTATTCTTTTCGGAAAATTTTGGAATCTTCTGTAATTCGTTATGTTCCACATGCCTGAAACAAAATGTGTTATGTGAACAACTACCATGCTTTCAAGTTATCAATTAATGATTTAATAGTCAAATCAAACAAAGACAGTGGAGAAGATGTCATTCATACATATAATTCTTTTTCATCTGTTCTACATTTTCTATATCCACAGGTGAGCTCACCCAATTTTGATGTGAAACTGACAACAAACAATAACCTGACCAGCTGGGAATATGAACACAACACAATACAGTACAAAAATGTCAAAGTGATGGTATGATGCAGTGGTGATTAGGTGTAGTGTGCAAGGACCTTAAATGAAATAGGTGGAAATGACATTTTTCTTCTTTTGGAAAATTCGTTTTCCTTGTCCGTACAAAAATAGAGAAATGAAGCAATTGAAAATTAAATTAAAGTTAAAACTGAGAAATAAGGAAGAAAGAACTATTTCTGCTTTTACTGTAGATATATTGAATGTAAACTGTAAAAACATGGTTCGGTATATCATAAACAATACTCACAATTCGCCTAGATGTGGCAGAAGATCAAACATTCTGAGAGGTAGAGAAGTAATTCTGTTGTGTGACAACGATCTAAAGGAGAAAATATCATTATTAAAAGAGAGAACCTGCGAACCAAATTTACAAAGAGCTATCAAAAATACATGTGAATGACATTTCAGAAAAATGAGTGAAAGTGTTCTTTGCCGAACATAGTATGGGGCAGGCGATCTACTGATTAATATCAGAGGTACTTCCTTGGAATTAGGTTGAATTGTTTTCCACCTACTCTCTTGTACTACCTGCCAATATTCACTTATCTTTCTCACCATCTTGGTGGAATTGAAATATTGGCTTCACACGCCCCACCAAAATAGGTTTCTGTAGACTAATTTTAGTTTTGTTGGGAAAGAAGATTACAACGCTGTGATATCCACTGATTGTACCTGCCAAGAATCCTAATGGAATTTTATTGGATGAGATCGGTAAAAATCAATATAAATTTAGCTGAGTGACAGGTTTTTTAATTTTACCGTCTGCAGTGGTTGGGAGCTATTTTTATCCATTCCGTGTGTGATTACAATTCATAAATCGGTACTCACAAAACTTTCAGTGAAGCAAGAGGCCGAAAAATGTCTTCAAGCACATTCTGTATTCTATTTCCATCTAAATATCTAGAAATGAAAAAAAGAAATAGAACATTCCAAGGTTGATTTTGTTAATCAGAACACTTTTAATACCAAAAAATTGCATTTGATAATTAATCTACTTATAATACTTTCTTTGAAATTTTTTTTGTGTGAAAAGTGCTTTGAATATTATTTTTTAAAGAGATTTTGTTTTTGAACTTACAAAGCTTCCAGGAAGAAAAGACCATCAAATGACACTACCTCGTTGTGCGTTCCTATGTCATTGTACGACAGGTCTCTGTGTGGAAAATAGTCTAATTATGCAGGTGTGAGAAATATGATCAAATTACCCAGATCTATCAGTATTTCAATGAAAGCCAATTTCCTTTAACTGCAAATAAATCAGTATTTTCACACTCCTCCATTGTAAGGCCACGCTTCTCTTTTCCCTGACGCAGCTTCATAATCTGTGTTATAATTTCAGTAGAGATTTTGATCTTCATGTAATTTATCAGTGTCAAAAGAAACTGTTCTATCTCGGTCATAAGATCAATAACATTCTTCTGAACCGATGTGGTTCCAGTGTAATGGACAGGTCATTGCACTTTTGGTGTCACAAATCAATTTTTTCCTGAGTAAGAATTTTCAGATGAAGAACAATGAGAACTTTTTCAGCACGTGGATAACTCCGCAGTGAATTTGCCCGTGGGGTATTTCCGTCAAAATATGTGAAAGAAAGATCAGCAACGAGTTGACTTATGTCATAAAAGGCCAGACAATAGGAGAATGAGATTGGACCATGATGAATCTGTCCTCCAAAGATGAGAGGTTTGACCGTACTTACAGTTCTTTCAGCTGTGGCACATCAACAAAAGCTTCAGTTTCAATCAATTCTATATTGTTGTGAGAGAAGTTTCTACAAAAGAAGTTCGAAAGTCACAAAAGAAATCTAGTCCTCAGAGTGATGTTAAGTTTCTTGTGCCAGTAAAGCAGTATATCTCAACAATAAACTACAATTTAAAACTTACAAATGTTGTAGCGACTCCAGGTATTGAACGTATGAGCGATCTATTTTCCTAAATTTATTACCGGACAGCTCCCTAAAATTAGATAAAATGATAATCAAAAAAGGAAGCCTTGTGGCTTTTGGCAGACCTGTTGTCGTTGGAACTTCGAATGAAAATGGCGCGACACAAATATTTACCATTCATATGTAAGCCTAACAATTTAGAATGAATGGAAATCTTGCTACATTTTGAAGGACACTTATAAACTTATTTTTAAAACAATAGTGTCGTACAGAATAGTCCTTTAAAATCATGGAACCTGTATTTTCCCTCTCCATAGCAGAGCTGTGTATCACAACAACTGTGATAAAACGTCCGAAAATGTTAATTTGTGGGTGGCACATGAAACCGGTTCATTACTTTAACTTTGGGCTTTTTGCCGTCTGATTTTGTGAGGTAAACATTTGAACAAAATACACACTGAAACGACCATTTGAATGAATCAATTTAATTGAGCGGTTACCACGACGAGAACGCAAGTAATTAAAATCATATCCTTAAAAAGACTACACCGTTTCAATTTCATACATATGCCTATCAGCTGCAGTAGGTAGAATAGTCACGCATTTTCCTCTTTTTGCACCCCCTTTTTGGCTCCAACATCTAATTCACTTACAGTGTTATCAAACTGCTGAGGCAGGTGTGAGAATGAAACTCCATCAACTGGTTACCGTTCAGATACCTTTATTAAAACACAATAAAGATTGACGTTAAAAGAGCTGTGTTCATGTTTCTAGTCCTAATGACATCCCCAAGCAATTTTCTCTGCTACAAAGCACACAAAAGATGCAATAATATTGTAATTGAAGTGGCGGGAAATGCGGAGGTGATAAGGTGGTAATCATTGTCGTCAAAAATCTCAGTTTCGAGATGTCGTGAAGTACGAATTCTCCATTTCACTACTGCTAAATAGTATTACTTGAACAAATCAACTTGGCTCAATGCCCAGCACGAATGCAGTTTACCAAGAAAGAGATGGCAGTTACTGTTTACACGTATTTCACCATTATTATAATCAATGAATTTTGACTAAACATTGATCAAGATAAAAGAAATTGCTTGACGTTAAACTTATTATTCTACTTTAAATTAAAGTTTCCTGTCAAAAATAATTGTACTCACAATGACTGTAAAGCTGTAAAATTTGTAAATGCGTCGCCATGTAAATCGGAGATACCATTTTGACTAACATCCCTAAAAAAATAACATGACATAGATTAATTTCTTTGTTTTAGTCTTTGTGGATATACAAACAATATGCATGAATAAACAACACATAAATGTGAATAAGTAAACAGATAAATATTGTACTTACAGTGTTCTAATAGTTCCCTTCACTTTAATTGGAATGTTGTGGACCAAACGTTCGACTGCAGAAAAATTGTTCCCTGTCAAGTACCTGAAATTATTTGAACGAAGACGTAAATTTACGATCTACAACTAGGTTCGTCAGTTCCCAGTCAGTTAACCAATTCTGAACTCAACGTTAAAATCCAAGATATAAATCTTTGTGTGGAGGTAAAATAAGAAAACGTACTTGGGATTGACAATTGTTATCTCATTCTAAGATTGTTTTTTATCTTCTACAGAATTACGCACACCATGAAAACAGTGAATTAATTGTTCACCAAAGGAACATGAGTGTCAGCAGAAGTTGACTAGAATGAAGTGTAATTAGGTCACTCCTGAACACAAATCCTAACACAGGGTAGTCAACCCTATTTGGTGCATTTAGTGCAATGACGAAAGTGTGTTTTTGGGATGAATGACAAATAGAAAGTGAGTCTAACAACCTATGGAGACAGTGGGGGACGTTAATTTATTGGTCCCGATGTGAAGCTAACAAAATGAGACACTAAACGGAAGATGCGCAGTGAGAAACTTCCACAAGTAGAAATAAAGATGGATCCGACGCCAATTTTACACAAGTAAAAACTTTACTAATTTAGTTACTATCCTTTGTGTCATTGTGAACGGTTCCCAAATCCATCCAGAAATCCAGATTAAAATTACAATCGAAGTGGACAAACTCCCTTCAGTTAATCCGATTCGAAACAACTAGGGTAGTGGATTGGCCCTGTTGTTGACTTCCATTTCACTGCATTACTAAATTAGAGTTTCAAATGTAGACTACGACTGGATAGATTGAAAAAGAACCAAAGCTTTCACTTTTCATTGGAGGATTAAGGGACGCCCCTATCGCTTTTCTTCTTGTGGACTAAATTTTTTCTTTCAATTTCATACATTGCTATTTGGTAACATTGGCAAAAAATCGGTTGATGAACCTTCTTGGGTTGAAGCTACTGCCTTCGGAAAATCCTCTTATTTCAATACTTTAAGTGCTTGATATTTTAGTCGATTTTTTCCAAGTATTTTGCATTACTTTTTTTTAACCAGGTTAATCAGCACATAGAGTTAAAGTTCTTTTGATATAAACACAAATGTCCTTGGAACAAGACAACCTATTTGTTAATTGTGAAGTTGCAATTGATAGGAATTGACAGCAATGTTTCATTCCATTGTTTGTATGTAATATGGATCTCGCTTAGATTAACTTTTGTCTATTATGATTCCGAGTAGATAGAAAGTAGCTCCTATTTTGAAACTTGCAACAATAATGGCACGTTCACATTGGCCGGAACCGGGACCAGGAATGGGAATGGGACTGGGAACAGGAACGATGGGTTTTTATATATTATGTTTACTGTTCACACTGTAGTGAGATAGGGACAAGAACCTGATCCATTGTCTCCTATTGTACTGGTCCCGTGCCATGTTCCTGTCCCGGCCCCTGTTCCGTGCAGTGTGAATAAGCCATATGGTGGTGAAAAAAACACCAACATTATCAAACGTTACACGAACACTGGGTACAGGAGGACAAAGGCTGGAACGGTTTAACGTGCAACATTTTGGCACCAAAACATATTGTTTAGTAGTTGAATTGCATCTCAACGTGCAGAAGTGCACGTCCACTCAACAATTATCTCGGATTACATTTGATGATATTGTACAGTATCTAAACAGTTAGATTACACAGATACGGCAATTTAGGCCTGCAGGTAATGCACTAACGTATGGCAGACATTGCCGTCCTTCAAAAGAGTTGAAGCTACAAGTTGGAAAGCAAAGGTTGTGTACTAAAAATCCTTTGTTGTTTGATGTAACATTACAAGAAATTTTTTTCTTGGAACCCTTGTGTGGCCTATTTCCTGGATATCTTCGGTTATTTTCTTTGATACATCACGCTACAAATGACTTCTTGATTTGCCTGGCTACTTCATGGATGCGTAATTGCCCAAATGTACACAATCATTTCCGAAGGTTTTCTGGGAAAGGCTATTATAGTCGACCCTGAAACCATTCATTACTGCGTAATAAATATTCTGATCGTGCATCACAATTTGCTTCAACATAAATCAGTCCATCAATGTGAACTAATTATGAGCCACGAATGGTCAAAATGACGTTTGTGAAGTCACAGCTTGACAAGCATTCGTGTTTCGAAGAACGGTTTCGAGCAGAGTTCCTGATAAACACAGTGTAAAAAGAACTTACAGAGCGCGCAAGTTGGTAATTGCCGAGAAAGCATCTGTTGGAATCTCAGAAAGTCCAGTGCCTTCCAGATATCTGAAACGACAAATAAATGAAAATTTTTTACACGTTTGTAATTCCCTTCTTTCTTTGATGACATAAGACTTGAAATGAAATAGCAAGAAAAGAAAATACCGAAGAAAAATATAAGCGACACAAAAGAACTAAGAAGGCTATAAACCAGGTCTTGATTTAGTATTCAGTTCGCGTAACATCTGGAGGTATTTGGAAGAATCAAAAGCTAAGGATTTGTGAAATGTCACATCCCATTTTGACCCGCGCCCCCATGTTCCTGTGTCTTATCTGTCAGGAAATTATTTGTTCCCTCTGATTAGAGGGCTTTGATGTGTGTACATGTCGATTAATTTTCTTCCCCTTAGCAAAATATGACTTTGGTGGTCTTGACACAACCAACAAACCTAATAAACTCGTCAAATATGACACATGACCAACCTAGTTCTAGTTTAGATGACATTTCCTTCTATGAAAACAACAGGAAATATATATGAAATCGTTTTGCTTCAATAATATAGTTGTCAACCTCAACGTAACAAAACAAGAAAGAGGTTGGAGTACTCGGAATGATTTCTAAAGAAGAGGTAATTGGTTTACCTATTCACGGATTGTTTACGTCAGAGCTTATTTTTCGATGTTTCAGTGCCATTAACTAGCATTGAAGGCTTATCCTTCCATTTGCTAGAATTCTTTGCAATGGATCTACTATTTTCTACTGTCTAGTCTCAATTTTTACCATTTTCAATTTTATTTTGTGTAAATGTGAAAATTGTTGTGAAAATTGTTTTGCTCAAAAAAGGAGGAAGATACATATTCTGAAGTCAAAAATACTACAGCTTCTGAGGCTCTAAACAGGCCCCAGACCCCTGGCTTAGGGGAGCCAATGCACTCTCAAATTAATTAAAAAGAATAGTTAAGGTCTCTCCTTTCTCCCTTCAACAAAAGGAATTCACGTGAAAACGTAAGGAATTACCCACGTAAATTCGAACACGCAAATTTCAAAGGTCTGTAATGTCTTTTTCGAAATGTATTTGGATGTCAACTTTATGATCTGGGCTACATGGACTTTGTATTTTCTACTTTTCCCTAAATTTACGAAGAATTAACATTAATTAGTTTTAAATTCCCTATGAATCCCATTTTAATGGTGGTCTTTTGCATAGGAAAGAACTGGCCCATTTGGATTCAGCTTTTATTCATTTCCCTGATTTCCATTCCTTGGTGCAAGTAGAAATTTGGATTCGAGATTTGATGTCAAGTATTCTGCCTTGATTACTTTTCATTCATTATTTTGTAAAAATATCAGTTTTTGGTCTTTTCTAATTCGTTGCTATCAATTATTTGCCTACTGGTAAACCCATTGCAAGTTATATTAGTTCCATAGTTGGTCAGAATTTGACCGGATAAAATGCAATTTCGATGATAAGAATCACACCGACCTAGGTACCGTGTACAGAAGGGAAGATGAATAGCTTAAATTCCCAATGAGCATCCACACTGTTGTATTGAGAAGTTATGAGTGGTGAATTCTATTAGAGTTTCTTTCCTTTAGTCCAGGAGCAGAATTTGTGAATGGTAGTTTTGTTCAGTTTGCCATTCGCACAACAAATTGCTATTCATCTGATATTAAACTTTCCTTGACGCTTTTTTGTAAGGTAATTCCTTAAGATTCTGTTTGAGTCTTCTTTTAGTGATACTTTGTACAATATTTTCAGTTCAACTGCCGGGGGGATCTCCTGGCCGGCCGACCATACTTTGATTTTCCGTATGGGGTATATAGTAAACATTGCCTTCATTGTGTTCACGCAGGGTTCTTACTTGATTGGCAAATGCGTGTTTTTAACAGAGACATTGATACTTTTTGTTTACACTGGTCTATCCTTCTCTTTATTTTGAACCACCATTCAAAGGGAAATGTCATGTGGGAAGTTGTTTTGCAGCACCACTCGGAGGGCAATGTCCTGTGAGGCAAAACATTCAAAATAATGAGGCGAAAGGATTGCCAAATAACTCTTGTTTTCGATGCATTATCAAAATGTAATTTGTGTCAAAAATTGTTCTTGCACTCTATAATCAAGTATAATTAGGCACACCTCATCTATGTAATGGCACGTTTACCACGGAAGTGAATTATGGCATCAGATTGAGTGAATTGGTCGACAGATACATTCATCAAACAGGCTGAACCTTGAGAACCTTCGATCGCTTTGCTTCTGTTCTTGATGTGATATTCTTGAGGTGGTTGCTATGTACAAAGAAGTCTTGAATTTCACGGAATTCTTTATTAAAATCTTTTGAAGGTCATCAGACGTACAAACAAGAAAATGTACAGCTTAAACAATATTTCAAAAAAAAAAGAATGAAGGCACTGAAAACTCAGTTGCCCTATCCTGTGGAATTTTCAGAAAACCATTCTTTTCATGAGAACAAGAAAACCGGATTTGTAAGGTTTTAGTATGAGAAAAATGTTCAAACTCTTTTTGCACAGTCCTTTACAATTACAATAATAAGGACACCCAAGCTACATTTTAATTTTTCTGCACTAGTGAGGGAGGGCAGTTATATCGACCGATTTTTGTAGGAAATCAGAAAGTCCTGACTTAGTTTTTCTGGAAACAGATGTGATTGTGAGAGACAATTCAGCATTATGACTGTCATAACTGAATATTGGCAAGTTAAAGTTAAAATATAGTTTAGATTTATTATTTCAAAATCTTGCAAATATTGATCAAAAATTGAATTTTCTCAAGAACAGTTTACACTGTGAAGGATTAACCTGTGTTTCCTGTTATCCTGAGAAGGAAGTGTTATCTGAACTTTCCGCGTGGAGCATTCTTGAGATCTGCGTTTGAATTATTCTCCGTTCAGATTCTCCGTTTTTGGAACTCCCAAATCTTTCACCGTGATAAATAAAATTTCAGGGTTACAAATGAAATTCCCAACAGAATTCGTGCATCTCACTAAAACAATTACAATGTCAGTGTTTTGCTTCTAGATCTTCTAAATCATTTACAGATGAGCTGAAACACTTCCGATACCAACTGGATTTACGAACACTTTGTCTTCACTGTGGCTCACTGTGACTTTATTAACATGTGATTATATAAAAAAATTCTTCAATTGCTTTGTGACAACTGAGAAATCGTGAATAAACTTAGGGAGTAAAACAGACATTAGAGAGAT
>JBCAUG010647341.1:0-13932 GCA_038406175.1 Haplosyllis leylae | reverse complement strand
TCCTGGCAGAACTGGGGTACCCCCCCCCCCGCCGGGACAGGTTACGCTGCGGGCGATACGTCTCGTGTGGCTTCCCGCTGGAGGACTTTCTTCTTCAGCTTATGCAATGGTGTGTTTTACTGAATAATTTATGATTCTTTCAGGTTTTATCAACAGTATTAGTACAAGTAGAACGACGAAAAGGCTTTTTAACATCTGGAATTCAATTTTTATTCTGGTTTCTACTTTTTATTGCCGGAGTAATACCATTCTACTCAAAAATCCTAAATGCTACCTATATAGTAAGTTGCAAGAATTCGATTTTATTCACATTATCGGAGACCTCCCAATTTAGAATCGGGGAAAAGGAATCAAATTGATGTTGGGCTTCCCTTAAAGCTGCCTAAATATTTGTTTATATATATTTATTTCGTAAAAAGTAAATAATAAGTACATTTAGACTGATGCAGCTGATGAAATTACTCACAAATAACATTTTAAATAATTGAATGTCAGATGCTCTTACATTCCTATTGTGTGCTATCTCAGAAGGAAACTAACCAGCCGCATATGATTAAAGTTTAAAAGATTGATGTAAAAATACGGTAACTTTATTGTGTGTCAACTTTCTTCTTTAAGGGACACGTGGACGATTTGTTCAGATTTATTACATTCTACATATACTACGCATTCGTAATTATCCAACTCGCGTTAACATTTAAAGCCGATACTCTGCCTGGAGAGAAGGTGATAGGAAGGGTAACGTATTCTAGCTTTTTGTACTTCTTCAACATGCGAGGATTTAAAGAGCTTCTGACTAGGTTTTATCGTGGTCTTTAAGAACATATATCATAAAGCATACAGAAATAAGGAAAACATTTGTCTCAAAAATAGTACTGCAAAATTATATTTAATATTAGGGTGTCTAATTTAAATTTTTTCCAGTTTACCAAAGGATTGCTCTGATAGGCCCAGATTTTCCAACAGTAAGTGGGTCTTAACTACGTGTACTGAAGGAAATCTGAGAATATTTACCCAATTTTATTGCAGAAACCATGCCCAGAAATTACAGCCTCTTTCCCATCTCGCTTAGTATTTTGGTGGATAAACGGGTATGTGACTCGGTGAACTATGCCTTAAATTTTGAAACTGGTCGTTTGGTGAAGGTTCCTTGCGTAAAAAAGTTTGAAAGAATTAAAAGGTGTTTCGCCGACAAGTAACGTTTTTTAAAAAAGTTAAATGAAACAGCAGTTGTTAGACGTTAAAACCTAGTGTTTGTAAATTTACATTGTCCTTTTACAATGTTGGATAGGCTGGTATTACAAGGCTATAGGCAGCCCCTGGGTGAGAAGGATTTGTGGGAGTTACATCCCCGTGATGTTACGCGTAGTCATGCTCCTCAGTTCCAAAAAGCGTGGAATCAAGAGCTTGAGCGGACGAAATGGTAAGTTTTCACTCTTTTTCAATCTTTTTGGTTCGTTTCTATTTAGCTCGTTTGTGTTTTCATGTATGACTTCACCCTGATCACTTTCAGGTTTGAAAAGAAGACAAAAGGCAGTTACAAAAGAAATTTAAGTACAGCAAGCAGACAGACCAGTTTCTTTGGTAACGAGGATCTCTCTGAGAAATCTCGGTTGAATGGAAACCAACATGTAAGTTTTTAGCTTGGACGAATAACATGTATGTTTTATCAAAATCTTCTAAAATTCAACTAATGTAACGGGAAATATAACGTTAAATGTAACGTAATGATTATTTGAAACTCCTCATAGAGTTCATGCGCACTTAAACTGATCTTTTCCCAATATCTTTGGGGATTTCTGGGTTTCTGAAATAGAAGGCGCACCCATTCTTCTTTTGTACTGAGGAATTCTTCCGCCCGCGTACGTGTGTGTCCGTCCACGGGGGGGGGGACCCCTGGGTACCCCCCTTCCCCATCCCCCCCCACTGGGATAGGACAGCAGAGCGAGCACTTGCTACGCAGCGGGCGGTAGATCTATGCCTCTTGCGTTCACGCAGAAGGACCTTCTTGGGGGTTTTTTGGCAAATTACCCTCAAGTGAGAAAGGTAGTTACTTAAAAAATCGGACCAAGTTTGATTTTTGTATTGTACGTGCTAAAGGCAACTGAAATTTGCTCGTGAAATTTCTATTTCAGCATGGTTATGGCAGCAACGAGAAAACTCCGCTTGTGCAAAATGACCAATTAGATGACGACGCAGCTTCAAAAGAAAAACCGAAAAAGAAGAAAGAGCCATCCTTAACGTGGGCTCTATGTAAAACCTATGGACCAACTATGCTAACAGCATGGGCTTGTAAACTGGTCTACGATATCCTGACCTTCGTTGGTCCGATGTTGCAATCGTAAGTTATCTTAGAATCGTTGTGAATGAGCAGTTTAAATATCCAAACAAAGTCAGAAATAATACTGCAAATGAAAAAACAATCCAGAACACATAAAAGTTTTAATTCCATTGTAATTTTTAGTGCTCTGATTGGATTCACAGAAAATAAGCAAGAGGAAACATGGAAAGGTTACCTCTATGCAATATTGTTTTTCGTTAACGGGATTGCGTCATCCATATTCTTTCACCAACTCTTTCACATTGGTATGACACTGGGAATGAGAATAAAATCTGCTGTTATCGCTGCTGTGTACAAAAAGGTGCATGATATTTCATTAAATTTAAGTTTCCTGTAACTAAATATTGAATATAAAAAATCAAGAATAGCGTCAAAGGGTATCAGGGGCACCCAAAACGCTTGCGCACTGATCCCAGATTAAGGATTGCTTGATGGCTGATACCAAAACATTAAATAGCTGTAAAATAAACTTCCCTCCAAGGAAATTGAAAAGGAAAGAAAAAGTTGAACCTGAAGTCAAGATTTTAGATGCATTAATGTCACATTAATTGGTTTCCTGTCAATGTGCGACCAAGTTATATTTCGATTCTTACACAACCAGGCACTGACTCTCAGCAATGAATCCAGAAAAGACACCACAGTGGGTGAAATAGTGAACCTGATGTCGGTTGACGCTCAGCGCCTGCAGGACGTGGCAGGCTACCTGTGGATGGTCTGGTCGTCCCCGCTACAAATTGCTATCGCAGTGTACATGTTGTGGGGCATCGTCGGACCCTCAGTACTCGCCGGTTTGGCTATCATGGTGCTCTTGATTCCTGTAAACGGTATCATGGCTACAATTCAGAGAAATTTGCAAGTAGGATATATTTTAACTTGGTCAAAAACACCACTCAACTGCAAATTTACTTTATCCTAACCCATACATATCAATGCAATGTGAATTTGAGTGGTCTGCACTTTACCTTTGTAGATAGCGCAAATGACACAAAAGGATCAGAGGATAAAATTGATGAATGAAGTACTGAACGGTATGAAAGTTTTAAAACTTTACGCCTGGGAACTGTCCTTCAAGGATAAAATTTCCGCAATCAGGAATGTAGAACTTGAAACCCTTAGGAAGTACGCGTACCTGTCTGCTTTCGGGACATTCACCTGGACCTGCGCTCCATTCTTGGTGAGATTTTAGGCCTTTACATAATAAATAAGTATAGCTCCTGTATTGCTTACAGCCAAACTAAGTAGTAATTCTACAAGGATAACTGAAAAAAAAAAAAAAATCTCAGACTAAAAATGAACGGATAGTCAATCTTTTACGTTAAACTCAAAAAGAATAGAACATTTTATGTGAATGGGAATCCTTTCTATTTGGACATTATAATTTTTTTAATCCAATGAGTCCCTAATGTTTATTGCAGGAATCGCACCCTGGCGAACGGTGGAACAAAGATCCTTCTATTCGATATTTTAGAAGGTTCCTCCTTCCCACATATATTAACTCCTTTAAATTTCAAAAATTATTTTATAGGAACCTAGGCTTAAGGATGGTACTAACGTTGACACTAATATCAACTTTTGTGTTTCCAGTGATAAATTAATGACGCGATATTTTAGGTTACGATCGGGACCTTTCTTAGTTGGGTTCTTTCTGGACATGTTCTGGATGCTGAAACCGCGTTTGTTTCTCTCTCGTTGTTCAACATTCTAAGATTCCCGGTGAATGCTTTGCCCATGATGATCTCTTATTTAGTTACCGTAAGTATGAAGGGTCCAATTTTGCAATACAGAGCATTTCTAATCCTTTACAGATCGATGTAGATTCAATCTATGTAGAATAACTCGCTAAACTAGTCTTCGTATCAATTTCTGGAATTTGTAGAAATAGCCTCTTGCTGTGAAAAGTTTGTCTACTTCTCTCTCATAGAAAATTAAACATACAATTTGAAGGAAATAAAAGCTATGTTACATTTCCTCCAGCTTTAAATTTGACTTGAAATCAAACTAAAAGTCTCCTTTGTCAATCAATATTCTGACTTTAATTCTGGATATGATTGGTACGAAGATTTTTAATGTATTTACATGAAGTCTAAGCTTAATCGCTGCTTTATTTTGTTTCCGCCTTCACAAGGTGTTACCAGCACATTACTAACAGCGCGTCAACCCCGTTTTAATGGTCAACTAGATAGTTCTTATTTAGACATCTGGATTTTCTCATTTCCTTGGTTTGTGTTTTCAGATATTTGTTTCTGCAAACTAATCAACACCATCACGAGAATCCATAACTATTTTCAGGTCACACTGGCCACATTCGCAACTTGGATTTTCACTGGACATTCACTTGATGCAGAAACAGCATTTGTTTCCCTCTCCCTATTCAATATCCTGAGATTTCCTGTAAATCTACTTCCCATGCTCATTGCCTACTTGGTCACCGTAAGTGATCATCTGGTTACATAACCTAAGCACCGTGGCAGGAATGGCTTGACTGCAGAAAACCAGTTGACAACTTTTGTTTAATTTGTTTAAAACTAGACTAACACATCTAATGTCTTCATGTACTGTTTACAGGTATCTCTGGCCACCTGCACAGCTTCCAATTGTACAATAACTTTTATTCCACTAACTTTGGTATCATGCATGTTTCCAGTTTACTTGCCTGCTGAGTTTGCGAGAATGCTCAATTCTAAACATTTAAACACACTAACATAATTTACCTTGTGAAAGGGAACAACACGGGTTTTTTGTGACTATTAAATATTTTGAATGAAGATTTTAAAGCACATTGTGCTTCACTCGTTACAGGTTACTCTGTCCACTTACACAGCTTTCGTGTTAACCGATCATCCTCTTGATGCTAAAACGGCATTTGTTTCACTGTCGCTTTTCAACGTTCTGCGTTTCCCCATTAACATTTTCCCCATGATGATTGCTTACATAATAACAGTGAGTACGAAATACAGGAACAATCTGTAGTAGCTTTGTGTGGAAGACACCACAGGAATGGGCTCAGTGCACAGTTGGTATCAAGCATGGGATTTCGGTGTAAGCAGAATATTTTTAGTATGCGCTGGCGTTTGCTTTACTTAGCAACTGATAGATACCAAAATGTCTGTAATTTACAACAACATGGAATGACCCAGTTTTCTGGCAAAATCCTTAAAAATTTCTGACATATTTTGCTAACATTTTCAGCAGAAATACCGTTGCTGAGCGACTCAATTCATAACATTTATCACTTTATTGTGTATGATTTGTGAAAATAGTATTTTTGACATTTTGGTATCTTTTTAATTGGGAAGGATTACTCGCACTTGAATTGGAAGTTTTGCTTTTTGATCTAAGGTAGCGCGCACGAATACTTACTGTTGCATGGTAGATGTTCTTGACTACTTTTCTTTTTCTAATTTTAACTCCGTAACAGGTAACGTTGGCTACTTACGCCTCGTGGGTTCTGACGGGCCATCCGCTTGATGCGGACACAGCCTTTGTGTCACTCTCTCTTTTCAACATTCTACGCTTTCCCATCAATTTGTTACCAATGATGATTTCCTATTTGGTCACTGTGAGTATAAATTGTTGATGGAAGAAGGCTTTAAATCAATTAAATTCATGAAACCAAAAAGCACAAACTTTTCCTTTCGGAAAGATGTTTTTCTTTGGAAGGATGTGCCATCTGAACGAAACAATTTGAATATTCGACTTTAATCGCAGTAAACTTTTGACATTCGACTTAAATTAATCCGCGTTTTAAAACACATAACTTACCTAATTACGTTCAAATACACATGTTTATATTTTCTATTTGTTTCAATAAACCCTAATATAAATTATTAGCTTTGTCGAAGATATCATTCCTAATTAAGGCGTATGTTTATATTAAAGGCAAGCGTATCAATCAAGCGACTTGGAAAATTCCTCAGACAGACAGATATCGATGAAGACAGTGTTTCCCACATTGTTGGCTCCAGTAAGTATCACTTCTCAAAAAATTAGGTAGTGAAAGTTTCACCAGGTGGCTCGTTGGCAGTGGATGTCTCCGGGGATGCCACGGACATGTTTGCAGATGTTGTGGATATGTCTGCAGATGCTGTGGATGCATCCATGCATGCTGTAAATATGTCTGCAAACACTGTGCATTCACAAGAACAAACATTCAAACAATTTTGATTTTTTATCATATCAGATTAAGGTGTCCCCATCACTTGTGAGCTTACTTGGATGTGAAGGTGAGAGAGCATGAGGGCACAAGAGGGTTTAAGGGCATGAGCTGGAGCAAGGGTGCGAGAGGGTGCAAGAGGTGCAAGGATGTGAGAAGGTGTAAGAGCGTGGGAGACACAAGGGTGCAAGCAAGCAAGAGGGTACGAGGTTCTAAGGGTGAGAGGGCAGTTCTGGCAACATCAAGTACAACATGAGGTGTCCCCATCATCTCTAAGTTCACTTGGATATGAGAGCATGAGAGGACACAAAGGTGTGAGGATGTGAGAGGGTAAAAGGGTGTTTTGAGGGCACAAAAATAGTGTTTTAGTGCCCCACCACTTCCTAGTGAAAACGTTCAAATAAGTTCAATTACAGTATGCAGGGTTCAGGTATCCCTACCAACTCTGGGTATCCCCACTTGTACATCTACAATCACAGAATTGGAAATGGCATTGATAAGTCTCCACCTTCCTAAAATTTTGGGGTAAAAAGGCAAAACCAACCACAAAGATGGCTTTCTACGAACCACCAATAAAGCAAAATGCAATTCAATATTAATTAATGAAAAAGAATCAAGAATATTATTTTTGTAGTTTGGTATTTATATGTTTACATAAGTTCGTTCTGAAGCACCCTGAAGGAACTTCAGAAAATTCGGACTAAAACGGAAATATCACTGATTTCTGACCTATTGAAGTCAATGGGTGGAATTTTTCTTGGATTTTTCCTTTAAAAAATCTGCAAATATCTCAGACATCTGAGCATCCACTTTGAAAATCATTACATAGTTTGAAAGGATTGTGTAGTGAGATTTTCTACCAGATAAAATTTAAATGTAAATATGCAGGGAATCAAAGAAAATTAACATTATGTGTGACCATCCCTTTTTTGCCAATCACTAATTTCTAACAACTGTGCACAAACTGGCTTAAACCAGTTCACACCAGTTTTATTAATCACTAATTTCTGACTCTCTTAATATTACTATTGCAAATCCCATTGAAATAAGTTATTTCTGACACCCTGTCAGAAATTTGTGGAGAAAGTTTAAGTTGTCAGAATTACTGATTGGACATTATTCAGAAATTTTTGAGCATGTACTTGTTTTTGTCATTTTTAACCTACTTCTAAAGTGAAAACTTGAAAAATGGCCACGTCACTTGGATCACAACACTTATATATAATTTTTATTGCAAAAATTACTTTTGTAAGGTCAGCAGTGGAGGCTGCACCATTCAAAATCTGAAATCCCCATAAACTTCCATTGTAAAGCTTTGGTCAGAAATTAGTGATATTTCCATTTTAGTCCGAATTTCCTGAAGTTCCTTCAGGGTGTGTTGAGAATTATCAAAGGAATTGACGTACTAGATCCAAATCGATTTCAAGAAGTCCCTCGAGGCACATGCAGAAACATCTGCTCAGACATATTATCCAATACCTTCTGGTCGGATAGATGCTATCCTCTTGCTATATCTCATTACGAAAATTTACTGAAAATCCTCGCAACTGGGTCTTGTTAGGTGTAGACAGCCGGGAATAGCACGACATTGGCTGGGTTTTCTTTAATTCCCGTTTTCTTCCTCTTTTGTCAATTATTGGCATCGAATATGAGGAAGCTGTTTTTAATATTTTGGAACCGAGCCACTAAATTCGGTTTTTTTTTGTTCAACTGGACATATAAAGTAAATTTTGTAAGAGTACTGTTTGACACGGGCAAGTGGTTAAATGTACAGAGCAGTACACTGATCTTTGTACTCCCTTTAGTAAAACCCCATCAAAGGTTTTGGCGGTTAGAGTTTTTCACCTTGTTAGAAAATAACAGATATCAAATTTAAAGCAATACTCTGCACATAGGACATTCTACCAGAATATCCACTACTCAGGAACGTCTTTTAAAAGATTTTTATCTGTCAATGCAGCATCTAGTATTGATTTCTGTCCATGATTATTTGTAAAAATTTGACATACCGGGTGTATCTTTGGCTTCGCTGGGTCCGCTTGTCGTCACATCCATATCACGGATGACGTTCTGCCCTTCTTCGTGAAACAGTGATCTAATCTGATTTGATGTCTGCAGCTGAAATGTGGATTGTTTGATTTGGAAAATCTGAGACAGACAAACAAACGAAAAGACACGCGGAGAACAACGGGAAAAGAGCAGATTATGGACTTTATTTCTGCCCATTGAAAACATTATATATTGTTCATATGAGTAATAATGTGGATTATTGGTTGATTTACCTTAATGCCAAACAACAAAGTGTAGATGGAAAATGCGATTCCAAAGAGTAGCAATGAAGGCGCGACCCTTTGAAAACTGCGCCGCAAGTTTGCAAATGACAGGATCCGCATTTTGAATCGAGCCACTTTCAGCAACTCCTACTAAAGGCATGGAAGGTGCCGCTCCTTTATCTGTAGAAAATTACGGTCAGAAAACGTCAAGTACCTACCAACTAAAGTATCCTAATAAGACCTTATGCATCGTAATTCACAGGTGATATAATTTGCAGCTTTTTATTGTCTGATTAAAAGCCCCGGTAATGTAAAGCGACTAATAAATAGTTGCCTTTTTATGAATGACTGATGGGGCTTACTTTTTTGAAATATCTCCCGTCCTGAAAATCTGTTTGAATAATAATTCATTCGTGTTAAAATTTTAATTAATGTCAAAGAACTCGCCGCTAATTTAATAATTCACAATAGGAGAAAATTGGAATTACGCCTGAACCAATCAGTGGTCTGCTGCGCTACAACCCCTACTCACTAAATCTGCAAAGGTATGAAACAGGGAATTCAATTGGCCTGTTTGCACACGATTTCAGCCTCTTAATTCAACAGAAATCTCCTAATTGTACTAGAAATTATCGGGACATATAGGAAGCAATTATACAGGGAATGGGCTTTGTTGTCGGTACACTATTGTAGCTTTTGTGGATATATGTTTTAAATTTACGTACAGCTGATGATTGGACTACCTAATCCATTGATCCCAGTAATGCAAATTCTTTTTCATTGCATTGCTAGTATTGGTGTCAAAATTGTCAAAATGCTTTTTTTGATAATTTCTAAAAATGAACTAGCTTTAAACTTCATTTCGCTGCATTAAAATTTTTGGTTAAATTTATTCCTATTAATATTTGTATAATATTTGTAGGCTCACCTGTGCTAATGTTTCCCAGTGATCTCCTGTTGTCGTGTTATGCCGTGGCGTAATCTAATATCCAAGAGCCATTCTGAACCATTTCTCAACTTCAGCTTTAACAATAGAATCTATTTCAGCTTCCTGAATTTCCATGGTTACAAAATGAATACTTCTTCATATATGTCTCTGAAAAACATAAACCAGCAAATTTATGGTAAAATTAACCAAGAGTCAATATTTGAAAACTGTTTCCATCATCAAAGTAATTTCCACGTAAATATTTGCGGCAAACATTCTCATTATTGGTGGGTAGTGGGTGAGAAGCGGCGTACGGAAGGAGTGTTCCGCAATGGGAACTCCTTATTCATTGTATCAATAATTTGTATTTAATTAAATATCCAGTGAATTAAATCCCAAACAAACAATGAAATATCATCAAAATTTCATCGACGGTGTGATATCATTACGAAATTCCCCTGTTAAAAATTAATGAAATTCAGTCTGGATTTCCAGATAACGTAGTGAATTCAAACTGAAAGACTGACCACATTGCCACCCAAATAAATAATTTTTAAAAAGTCTTTCTGGATAAACAAGAATATTATTACTAGAAATGATTGGAAATGTGGCAATCCAATCATCTACAGTAATCTAGTTTAAAATTGATTCACAATAACCATAACATTGCATAGAACAACGAAGACCATCAAGACGCATTTCCCGATGATTTCTAGTTATGAACTGGTAAAAGTGGTACTGGGTTTCAGATGTTAAAATCAACGGATGTTGATATTCGAGACGAAACAAAACGAAAACCAAAAGTTATCGAGATTACAGTGAAAAAACCCAAACAAAATGTAACGTAAAACTGCGATGCGCAAATAGAAATATCTGAATCACCATGCAGGAACATCAAAAGAATCTGACATTTTGCGACAAAATCGAAGAATTTGTGAGAAGGGTTTTATAATGGGCATCTATGAGAAAAAAATTTTCATGTCTTTTGTCAGGAGGTGATGACAAATTTGGAAGGAATACAGGGAAATTGGAAGATTTCTCACAAAACTAACACTCAACAATTATGGATAACATATTAAAGATCTGACCTATGGTGCAATATGTGCAATTCATGTAGAGATGGCCAAGATATTTACAGATATTCACAGATTTAAATGAGCAAAAATAGAAGAAGGTGAAACAGGAAGTGGATTTAAGACAACTAAATCTGTCAATATCTTGGCCATTCCCACATAAATTACAGATATTGCAACATAGGTCAGATCTTTAATATGTTATCCATAATTGTTGAGTATTAGTTTTGTGAAAAATCTTCTAATTTTCCTGTATTCCTTGCAACTTTGTCATCTAAATCTCCTCAAAGATATTTCCCCATAGACTCCATTATAAAATGCTGTCAGAAGCTTTTGAAAACCGTCGCAAATGTCAGAACTTTTTTAAGTTCCTGCAGGATGTTTATGACCACAAGTTCTTGCTAAATATTGATGTTTATTGACTACGTTGATGGTGCGAAACTGCGCAATATGTCAATATGTTCAGTCGTTTAATTCGAATTTATTTAATTGATTGTTTAATTTTCCAAATGTGCAAAAGAAATATTTCCCCCACCTGAAACTCATTGAAGACATATGTGTCAATATATTACTAGTTTGATCTGTTTCTGAAATCCTCGATTATATAGAAACTTGTTTCAATAAAATGTTGGTCACTTTTCTTGTAACGAACAAAACAATTTTTAGAATGAACTGGATGTCGTCTTGCACTCAGTCCGTGTTTGTGTGATATTTTCCGTTTACGTAACGATTTGCAGTTTACTTTGAATAGGCATAGTAAACTTCTTTACTTTAAAACATCTTCTTCGTGCTTCATGAACACTCATTACAATGTGCTGTAACAAA
Organism: Haplosyllis leylae; assembly: GCA_038406175.1. Taxonomy (NCBI): domain Eukaryota; kingdom Metazoa; phylum Annelida; class Polychaeta; order Phyllodocida; family Syllidae; genus Haplosyllis; species Haplosyllis leylae. The sequence goes on along the minus strand of JBCAUG010647341.1, from coordinate 2,339 downwards.
TCCCTAAACAATCCGGTTACCAATCAATCCATAAACACCACAGTAAAGAGAATGGGAAAAGGCCTTGGAAACCCAGCTTCTTTCGGTTGATCAAATTTCCATGATCATCACCGTGTTTAATTGATTTGATTTCAATGGGACCTCGATGTACATAGCCATCCGGTACAGGTGATTATGCAGGTAAACCTGGATTGAGCTGAACGTTTGCAGCTTCATGTTCCGAGGTAATCCACAACAGCTGCAAGCATTGTTTCAATGTCAGTAACACATGACTTTGTAATTTAAATTTATACGACACCTACTTTGGTTTCACAATGTTGTTTCATTGCATCTTATTTTTACAATTATGTAACATAGCTGCTGATAATATACTTGTGCCTCTACCATTACTAGCAATGCAACAGGAACACCACTTAACAATCAGCAATTTTTTGGTTGTTGTGACTATATTTTCACGTATGCATGAACCTGATTGCCCCGACGAAAGCGCCTTTAAATGTAGTAAGATAGTAGAATTTACGGTTTTTGTCATAGAAAAAGACCATTTCTATCATCATTGAATAAAGATAGCCGTTCTCTAGAAGAAATTATCGTCATGGAACTTATTAATATCATAGAAAAAGACCACTTTTATTCTTACTGAAAAAGTCTCCATTCCAGGGAGCAGATTATCTCGAAGTGAAGGCTGCCGTACTTTTTTTCTACTTTAAATGCCTTTTGTGTCATACCAAGAAGATTTTGCTATTTCAGCACCTCTTGAGTTACACTAAAAATAAGCAAACAAACTGATGTTTAACCATCATCAAATAGGGACTAAATTGACACCTCGATTTACCACGGGACAAGCTTTGGTGTCTTATGTAAGATTTAATGGACGGAGAAGTGAATGTTTCTGAAGAATTAACGCACGGAGGCGAAGCCGAGTGCGTTAATTGTTCATGAAACATGAACTTCGAGTCCATTAAATTGCTTACACCATGATTGACAAGGAGTTCAAGGAACAATGAAGGTGCCAAAATTAGAAAATTAGACAATAAAAATGTCAAAATATTTAGTTTTGTTCAAGGTCTGAATAGCCTTTGTGTGGTTGGCGCCCAAAAGAGCTCATTTCAAGTGCAGATTACAAGGAGGCAACATCATCATGTTTTTGACCAAGTTTGTGATCACGAAAATCATAGATATATTAAAGCTAGCTGTCTGAAAATTTACCTGTATATTGTCTGCATATATAGCTGTCTGTGTGTGAAAGGAATAGTTGATAGAATTATTATGTCCTTGTTAAAAAATTAGATGAAAATGGGATTCATAGCAGTTTTGGATATTTTTCACTATTTTAACCCTATGGAAAACATACTTAGAATTGGAATTTCTCTCTGCAAATCTACTGGATATTTGTGTGGATATATGTCAGTCTGGATGTAAAAGGATTAGCTGATTGGATAAATATTTCATGGTGAAAAAATTCCTTGAAAATGTCAACTTTTTGTCAGGTGTCATGCACTTGTCATTCGCTTATAAGGCTCAGTTGTACTTTCATAGATATTAACGTACTGCAAGAACAATGGCTCGTACCCCCAATCGTGGTGTAAGTAAGATTTAATGTATACAAAACCGTTCATTACTGAAAATTAATGAACAGAGCCACGAAGTTGCAAGTTCATTGAGTTCAGTAATGAATGGTTTTCTATACATTAAATAACTTAAATCATGGTTGACAAGGAGTTCAATAGATGAGGAGATGAATAGATGAATAGGGTGTGACAATAATACAAAAGAAATGTCATAATACTGAGTTTATTGAACATTGATCAGATCTGAATGGACCTTCATAGAGGCATTCTGTTCTTTGTTGTGTGTTTGGTGGGATGGGCTCATTCTAGGTTTGGATGTCATACAGTACACAGTGAATTTTGGGATTTTTACTATTTCAACCTCACGGAATATACACTTAAAATAGAAATATCTGTCTGAAACTTCACCTGTCTAGTGTCTGGATATATGTCTGTCTGTATATGAAAGGAATAGCTGAACAGATTAATATTTCTTGGTGAAAAAATTCATTGAAAATGGGATTTTAGCAGTTTGTACTGACTTCAGAAACAAGGTAAAAAATACCAAAATTCAGGTACTTACACTAATAATTTCAAATTTTTGGGACTTTAGCTGCATTAATTGGTAAATTTTACCCTGACAAGTTATGTCACAATGGTATTTTTGTATGATTTTTAAGTTTCAGCTGAGTGCACATATGTTGAATGCAAACTTGATTGCATTTTTGGCAGGTGTCATGCACTTGGCATTCCCTTATAAGGAGAACAAAAGACTCTCATCTGTGCTTT
>JBCAUG010647230.1:0-13935 GCA_038406175.1 Haplosyllis leylae | reverse complement strand
ACCGGAAAAAATGGGTTGTATGATATAATGCAGAACATTTCACATTACACAGGGACTGAGACCCATTGTTTCCTATTTTGCTGGTCCTGGTCCTAGTTCCGGTCCCCGAGTAAGCCAGTGTAATTAAACCATTAAAGGTGAATACAAAAAAAACTTTCAACGTTTATGAGGTAAACATTACTGTGTTGCTTCAGAGCCCTGTAAATGGGATGTTTGCAGCCGAGGCCTGCAATTATGAAGTATTATTTATGTGCGGTTTACAATGGTAAGTGTGCTCCTGTTGTTGATTCATGTGTTTCGTAATGTTTAATTCACATAAACTGCATTTAATTGACAAAATACCCGAAGAAGGCACCTTACGAAAATCAACACACCAAGTCACAAAACTGTTACCTCTAAACCTTCAAGTGAAATAAGTTATGTAATTTCTCAGATTAGCAGAATGCTCGAAAATTAACACTTTCATCAATGAGCGAATGTCTGTAATGCAGTTATTTCCTTGCGCGTGCAAATATTGCCGAACATTTTTTCATTCATGTGCTTAATTAAGAAAATGTCAAAAACGAACAATTTTTCGGCACAGAACAGAAATAGTAAGTGGGATCCAGTGAATAAAAACAATCGTAAACCTTTCAAGTTTAACTTCTACCTGATTCTTCCAGTGGTTCTGTTGGCTCTTCCAGAACAACAGCAACTTTAGCTGAGCTGTGAAGGTCTATTTCTCCTCCTATCAGTAAATTTTGCAGCTTTCATACAGCCAATTATCAATTAAACTTCAATGATCTACTAATACTACAAGTAAGGCACATAACCACTATCCAAAAGAATGAAAAATCTACGTAAAACAATGTAGTATCACACATTACTTTAGTACAGAATGTTTATTTTCAAGCCCCTTAAAACTACCGAAAAGTTTAATGAGAAGCTCCTTCTATGTGGAGAAAGAGAAAATATATGAAATTGAAAACACGCCTACATCTTATCACCAAAACAAGATCATGAGACTCTACCTGCTATACCAGATTCTTTGACGACCAGTGGAGATTTGAAAACATGTTGTCCAGGTTCAAGTTCATAGTTGTGTTTATCCAGAGATGAGTTGTGGTCACCGGAAATGTTAACACGAGGTACTGCGTCTGTTGTGATTTTACGCGCCAGTTCTGGGTCACCAGTGTCCTTGCTGAAAAAATATAGAACGAAAATTTGATTAGGTTATTACTCAACAACACATTTATGCCGGATGCAGTTATCCTTGAATTTTGTTGCGGTCACATAGTCAGTTCGTACTACAGGAGCATTTAAAACCATCGTAATAATGAGTGTAGGTCGGAGTGAACACAGCTTGAAGAAATATACAGTATGATACAAATGACTTTAGTAAATTTAACGGTCACCCATACAGACCGTCACCATCCTTTTTAATGTCAGAAATTTGGTGAAATCCGACATTATATTTTTGGTTTCTTTTGGTGGACATCTCATTACTATAGCCGAACATGCACTCGCAGGGGTGCTTAATTTTCTTACCTGAGATCACTTTGAAGAACAGCCTTTGAGTGACAATAAATTTTGGCAGGTGACGTCTCCGTGGAAACATTAATTTCTACTTCTGATTTGTTCAAATCGGTTTTTCCACCGGAAGCGTCAACTACTACTACTTCCGGTTGGTGAGTATGACGGACGTGACGGAATGATCCTCGCTACAATTGTTCAGAATATTAGAATAACGTTTGGCTCTTCATTGTTATGGGAGCTCTAAAAAATCCAAGAACTCATATTGGGGATCGAAAATGCATTCGTAAGAACTCGACCGTGGTGACTGAACAAGACTTTAAACACAAGTTACCTGCGGACTAAATATTACTTCTGAGACACTGTCATTATCAGAACATTGCGACAAATCCAGAGAGTGTGATGGCTTCACTTGACGTGGTGAATCATGTTCTGTAACACTTGGATGCTCTCTGCAAATAGTCAAAAGACTGTGCGCTAGTGAACTGTACTTTCCAATATGGACGAGTACATCGTATAAATTGCAATTTGGAGAGGCCTGGAAATATTTGATCATGGTTCATGTGAATAAGATTTCATTGTCGTCAGCAGTTTTAAAATATCAAGGAGTGAACACAAAAATTCACTAGGTGACTCGTACCTCGCGTACAAAAGGCATCTCGCGTACCTCGCATACAAAAGGCACCTCACATACCTCACATACAAAAGGCACCTCGCGTACCTTGTGTACAAAAGTACAAAAGGCACCTCGCATACAAAAGGCATCTTGTGCACAAAAGGCACCTTGCATACAAAAGGCATCTCGCGTACCTCGTGTACAAAAGGCATCTTGCATACAAAAGGCACCTCACATATAAAAGGCACCTCGTGTACAAAAGGCACCTCGCGTACAAAATGCACCTCGCATGAATGCCCCCCACCCAACCCCCTCCCCCACTGCCCCCTCCCACCTTCCGTCTCAAGGTTCGTTTTAATCCCACCTCGCGTGTGGTCCCCTCCATGTGAAAATAATATCTTTCACCTCACGTCCAAAAAATTCCCCAAAAACCCGTGCAGCAACCCCCATTCCATCAATAAGGTACCTCTACGAGTCACCAATAATGTTTTTGTGTTCATATATATTTCTATGTCCGTTTATTTTTCACGAACCTTCTGGGACTGGTGGGATCTTCTCTCATTCCATACCCACGACTTTGCCCTTTGGTGGCTGCTGAACTGTGATGCGCACCTTGTTTGCTGGTAGTCGGTTGAACACTACTCTTGGACGACAGCTTATATTTCGCACCTGCAGGGAACAAAAAAAGCTATCTAAAAGTGGACATCTCTAACGTGAAAGTTAGAGCGCACAACTTGCTATGGAAATGTTGTGACAGATACAATACTTGATATGTACCTGCAGCAACACCACTGTTTCCTATCCTTCTTCCTGCTGATGTATGTTGTGCAGACGAGGTGCTTCTTTCTCCTGGTTGGGTGACTAGACGACCCTGTGTCAAGGTTTTCCTGAGAAGAAACATTGAATACAGTTCATGACAAATGACATGATGATAATCACACGACACACAAATCACCACTGATCTCTCTTTTTGTACAACATTCACGATATTTTAACATCTACCACAGAGGCAAAATCTTATATTATCGCCCTCAACTTCCAGTTTACTTTACTTCTTTCTGGAGTCGAAGAAAAATTGTTTTCAAGAAGCACTCTCATAACTTATATAGATATATGAACCTTTTAGGTTTGGTTCCAACATTTTCCTGCGCTGCTGGCTCGTACAAACTTCGTTTAAAATTTGAAGACATCCCGCTCTAAAAAATATCTCAAACACTTCTGGTGTTCACTCTCAGATGGCGGCACTTACGAAGCAAGTTTCCCGCCCCTTGTTCAGGTGGTCAATGGATTCTACTTCATTTTACCGTTCTGTTTGCATGAAAAAACATGAAAGTTCCTGTCATAGCCGGGCGGATGGGATAACCCTGTCCTGGCAAGGGGAGCTACCCTGTCCTGGCCGGAGGTACCCCCTTCCCCTCTCCAGGCAGGACCTGTGACAGGACTAGGGGGTACCCCCCCCCCGGCAGGACCTGAGACCAGAGACTTGGGTACCCCTCTGTAAACTGACAAACATACTGAAAACATTACCTTCCTGTAACATTTAGTAATAAGCCACGAACGTAAAAGAGAAAATATAATGGCATCTGCAAAATGACTTAGCGAAAAAGTTGTTGTCAAATAAAAAAATGAAAAGATGTAAATTCTAGATTTTAAAAATATCTGAGGCAGATCTGGGAGTGTAACTAGATCTGGCACCAATCTATTTTTGGGTAATTAGAGCCACATTAATTACAAAGAATCTTGAAAATGATCTTTAAGAATGGCAGTGAATCCTTTTTTGTTTTGTGTAATTTTCAGATAGCGTGATCTAGTAGATCCATGCTATTTTCTTGAACTCCGGCAACTAGATCTACTATGCTCTCTGTGTCTTTCAAGAAAAATGGGTAAGATGGATTTTTTTTCGTGTTCAAAATTCCATGAGCAGGACCATTCCAGCACCCTGCCAAATTACGTCATTTGATGTCATGACGTCAACGTCATCTGAAGAAGTTGTCACTAGCCTTTGGTGCAGGACCCCGCATTTTCAGTTTGTATTGACAGCATTGTTTGTAAACACAAGGGTGGGTTCAGAGGCGGCACCCCGACTCGTTTTTTTTCAGAAATTTTGGTAAAAAATATTGCTCCCTAACAAGGGAAATCCTGGATCCGCCACTGAAATAGATCTAGGTTATAGTTTTAATCTAGATCTAGATCTACTTGTTAACAGAGGTGCTAAATTTCGAAAAATAAGAAAAACGTAGAATCTAACAGCGCGTTTCACAAAGCCGTGAAGCTGCGAACCTGCCTTCATGCCAAGGGCCATTCAGTCCTATGGGGATTTTCAGGAATAAGGGTCTATTCACACCGAGCCATAACGGCATCTCGCTTGGAAAGGAATACATTGATGTCAATGGCACCATTCAGACCAAGCGATAGCGAGAGAGTTGCCGCTAGCGATGCCGCTACCAAAATGGGTCCAGAACCCATTTGATTTTTTACCACTAGCGAGACCAAGGGATGCCGCTCACGCTATCATTTGGTCGGAATGAGACTTAATACCAGGCAAACCGTGAAGCCCTTGGCTCTGTGAAATGCGCTGTAACACTGCTTTCCTCTTGGTTAAACCTTGTCAAATCCAGGATTTATTAGACTGAGCAACAATAGATATTTATTGGCATATAGATCTATTTGTTGGGAAACAAACCAAGAAGTAAAGTGGAATTTGGATATAGATTCTTAAAAGTGTCCTTTCTTTGTCAAGGAAAAATATTCATATGTCAGAGAACTTTGTAAGCGCCAAGCTGAGATGTGCAATCTTGATTTTGTTTACAGATTAGAGTATCCCACGCGTGACTGATAAGTAATAATGGAGGAACTGGGCATGAGGAGGCAACCATGGGCGAGGAGAGGTGGAGGAGGAGCCATGAATTCCTTGTTATTCCCGAAACTCACCTGGAAACAGAAGCTGAGACTAAAGTGGATCAAATTCCGGAACCACCGGCCGGACAAGGAGATACACTCAGCAGTGCAGAAGCTAACGGAATCACAGACGTTTAATCTGTCGATTATTATCATAATCCTGCTCAACTCTGCTGTGATAGCGATTGAAACCGATCCTGAAATAGAGGTACAAAAGTTCGTTCCAATTGGATGAAAGCGATGTTGTTATGAGATGCGCTCTGGATGTTTTCAACAATTGTCGACTATTTTACACTGAGTGTTGGTCAAGAAAAATATTTCAACGATCCCAGAATTTCGCTTTTGCATTCGTTTTCAGTGGGAATGTAAATAACATTTTTGTCCCAGTCCGAATCCAACTTTCAAATGAAATAACATTACCCTTTTGTGATGAAAAGCAACCGCATTTGAATACGACGAATGTGCTGAAAGTTGTTGCAGTAAAATGTACCGATAATTTTTTTTTTATTTCCACAGAGTAAATACAAGGATTGGTTCACCATTTCGGACTACGTATTTCTGGCCATATACTCTCTAGAATTCCTTCTCAAATTCTACGCAGAACCGATAGGCTACTGGCTCAGTGCTTACAACATCTTTGACTTTGTGGTTCTTGTAATATCAGGCGTTCAGGTAAACTACATTTTGCAAGTAACTTTGAATTCACCTTCAAAAAGTAATCGAAAGGCATCACTTTAAAATTGATTACACAAAACACTTGTCTGCAGCACTATTGCGTGTATTTCCTCAGGTTGCATTGGATCTGATAGGCATCGCTGGAAGCAGTGAGTTAGATGCATTGAAGATACTGCGTGCTTTGAGAACACTTCGAACACTCAGAACTGTTTCATTCATCAAAGGATTGCAAGTAAACTGAACTCATGTAGTTTTTGTTTAGTTTTTCACATATAATCTATTGGATGGAATAACAAATTAATTGTGTCTTGCTTCCTGTTGGTGAATTTTATCTCTACAACGTAAATTTTAGAATCATACACTTGGCAATGATTTAAATCAGTAATTTGCTGATTTTAGATTTTTGCGATCAGTTTTCTGTTGTCTCCCATGTTCCATGCATCTAGCGGTGAATTTGTGGACATTTTTGCAGGTGTTGGTGACCGCTCTGATTGATGTGATAGTGAAATGGTTGTTGAACATCCTCAGTCTGTTGTTACTCCTCATGTACTTGTTTGGAGTATGCGGGGTATACTTCTTCGGGTACAAGACGAATGAGACCAGGGACGAGAAACACTGGGGATCACTTCCAACAGCCATGCTCACTCTCTTCGGCTTTGTCACAGTGAGTTTCTGTCGATCCAAGATATAGTGGAATTTTATTTTCGCGATCAACACAAAAAGTATCCAATGAGATCTGCTCACACGAATGTTAATGAGCAGATTCGTTATTGAGAAGCTGCATTCTCATATAGGGTCTCAAACTTGGAATACAGCTCAAACTAATGGAGGATCCAGGACTTTCTGGAGTCCTGCGGGACCAATTCAAAAGGGGCGGGGGAACTAACCTATTATTTAGCCCATTTTCCGAAAACTGCATGAAAACGAAGAATTTTGGAGATGGGAGACGCATCCATGCGCCACCCCTAGATCCTCCCATGCAAACTGTAGGTAGAATTTAAATTTTTGATCAATTACTACTGTCTCCACAGTTAGATGGATGGACAGACGTACAGAATGATTTTGACGAGCAGGGACTCCCGGCCAGTCGGATCTTCACCATGATCTTCATTTTCCTTGGTCATTTCATATTCACGAACATTTTCATCGGGGTCATCATTACGAATATCTCTGAGTCTACAGAACACTACGAGGTGATTTCAATGTGCCTTCCATCATAGTCAATCATATTACGTTGTAACGTATTGAAAGTGTGCGGCCTTGTTAGGATTGAACGCTTCAGAGGCTGCAGTGTGGCCAACTAGTAGTAGTAATAAATCTCCAATATCCTAACGTTTTGCTTTTAAATGTGTTTCAGACAGAGAAAGTGGCTGAAAAAGAGGCTATACTGCAGCACAAGAAGGAGTTCATGGTTGCCAGACAACAGGACGATGTTAAAAAGATGATGCACAGACAGGTAAAGCATTTTGTTGATCTTCATTTCCCTCATTACCTTCCTATGAATTTCATGAACACGGGACCATTCTAATTAATACAGATCAAAGATATTGATACTTTTGTACATAAATTTTGTAGGTCGATTGCAAATTCTTAGGCATTAAATAGATTATGTAGTTTATGTAGAATTTACTTTAGCTGCGGACTGGGTTGCATCACTGGTTTATTCAAGGGTTTGCACCCTCTGTGCATTTCCCAAGGGGAAATTCTGGATCGCCCTGTACATTCTTGACAACTTTACAAAACTTCATAAATTTTCCACATATTTGTCAAGTGTTCACACAGCACGGACGTTTGCAAGCATCTCACTGATTCCTTGTCAAATATATTTCCCCTCACAAAACAACAGAAGAACAGTAGCTATGGGAACTTCGAGGAGATGATACGTGAACATGAGAACACCCTGGAGCACCACGAGCCACGGATCATGACTGACATCACAACAAACATCATCTGGATTGAAAGTTTCTTGCAGACACTTGACCACATGGATAAATCTATGTACAGGTAATTGTTAGACAGACTCATGGGCCTCACAGATAGATCTCATTCCTAGTGTGGTACGTAGAATTGACAATGATTGTGGAAATAAATGTAGGAAAGGTCAGATGCTAACCGTTCAAAAGGGGAAGAACGAATAAAGCGGCGTGCATAAAAACACGCCACAGAGAGATCATTGTCTATTTTTTATCAGGAAAACTACAAGATCCTTCAGTTTGAATACAAATGTGTTTGACGTTACACCCTCCTCCCAACCCACCCGGATCCAGTCACCATGTGGGGCGGTGACAACAAACATGAAATCCATTTCTTGACCCATTTCTACAGGGGTGGGATGCAACATATTTCCCTGGATCCTCTACCAGTGTTCCAATTAAAACAGCTTCTTCAACCACAATTTAAATTCTCTTACAATTTCATATCTTTAAATATCAAAAGCTAAAATACAACTTGTTAGATTTCAGTGTTTGTAATTGCCCATTTATCCCATTCTTTGACAGGATCTCTTTGCTTGAATTGTGACCAGTTGGTTTGATCCTTGTTAACGTCATTTATCTCCCGTGTTGATTTGATCAGATATTGATCCTCCTTGATTCTGTGTAGGAATATACAACTAATTTAAATAGGTATAGTTCTACAAAATATTTTTGTGTATCGAAAGTTACGGAAGCCATTTTGAAATAATCTTGGTCGGCATGGAATTACCCTCAGACACTGATGGAATAAAAATTGAATCCTCGATTGACTCTGTGACGGAAATCATGAATATTGGAATGGACAAATAACTCCCATCAATCCTGATTGTTTTCAGAATTCTTATGAACTTGATTTTTGTCAAAATTTCTTGCAAGAAATCGCAAGAGGAGATGAAAAGATGCACAACATGCTCTTCGGCTTTCTTGTTTTACGATTCACGCCGCACCACTCCGTTCAACCGCATTTAAGGGCTCGTTCACACTGTGTATGATTTTTTCTGATTGCGACTGCGATTTTTATTTTGCTTACAGGAGTTGGTGATGAAGTTCAAGTCGCACAGTGTGAACACTTCCAATGAGTCCTGTGTAAACCATTTCTTGTGATAAGAAAAATTGCAGTTGCATTCAGAAAAAAGTGCCTAGTGTGAATGAGCTTTGAGGCTGATTCACACGCAACATTTGTGTCTGTGTTTCAGAACCATGTGGAATTCCTATCTACTTCACGCAAACGCAAATGTTATGTGTGATCACCACTACCTGTTGCCACAAACTCCATTCTTGAAGAGGCAGACGTTACGTGTAAACAAGGCTTTAATCACAATCGCAGTACGCTCACTGTAAACAAGCTATTGTTCATACTCGCCTTTAATGCTGCTATTCCACTTGTGATTTCAGATCTGAACAATTATACTTTGAAATGGGAAACACTCTCGCTGCAGTAATGGAGGAAAAATTAAGGCACAGATATGGTGTTGCTTAAGTGATGTTAAAAAATATTGAACCGTTTTCCTGAATATGAAATGTGAAACCTCGATTTGCGATAGAGAAAAGTGTAAAAATTGATTTTCTGGTTTGTGATGTAGCCTGACAAGTAAAGTAAAGCATTTTTCTTCGTCAATCAGCTTCGTCTTGTAGCTTCTAAAAAATTTCGCAAAGTCGCTTAGTGCATTTGGTAATGAATCTAATTGGCCAGTTTCCACCGGTAAATGTTTCTTTTGAAGATTTACTATTGAATTTGTGTCGGATTTGTCCATTTCTATTGTAACTCAATTCTTCACGTCGGCTAGTTCATGAGGTCATAGGGAATATAGTTCGGAAATGGAACATCGATACGCATGGGTTACTTGTTTCCGTGCAATAAATGATTATAATACCTGATCCAACAGATCAAATAAACCGATAAATGCTTGTTTATTTGTGGTGAAACGTGTTTCTGAAAAGTTAGAAATCATCAGTTGTAACAAGGGATTGCTTTACATTGGAACTATTGGTAAGAAAACTACTTTTTATTACAACCTGAATTCTTGGACACTTTTTCAAACATTTGTTTAACAATCTCTAAATATCCAAATATCTTGTAAACACTGAGAGATATACATTTTATTTTGTTGTAGAAGACAAGTTCTCATTCAGAATTCAGCGCAAAATGTCTTAATTATTAACATGGATTGATACCAAGGATTGTTTATGTATCTAAATGTTATGTAAGGAATAAAAGGAAAAGGCACTGCGGACAGGCATTGTTGACAGGGTACAAATATAAAACGAATCAATGGATAACATGGAAAGTTCAAACGGTAATGCACATTGTATAGCAGTCAACGAAAAGGAACCTAAAACGGTCGAAAAAGAAACTCTCGAAGACGATACTATAACACTGAATGCGTCAATGAACAGACCTTCAAAAAAGAAGGAAGACCTCAATAATGAAAAACGTCGAACCAGAAAAAAGGCTTGGACAGGAAATGAGGAAACATCTGAAAGATCTTCATCTAAATTATTCTGGAATCCCGCCATTCAAGAAACCGTAAGCATTGCACATGATATCATAATGAACATAGATAACTCTGTTCTCCTGACCGCTCTAACGGAGGCCTGCAAAATGCTGAGTCAACATCTCGAGTTTAGAGTCTTGTGTTGAGTTTACATTATTTGTCCATTATTTTGCTTTGGGATAGCACAAAAATGTTCTACAACACAAATATATAACTTTTCTACTAAATTAAGTAACATTTTCATTTCAAATCCTTTGATTTAGACATAAATTTAAAAAGTTTGCCATTCACTGTTTCAGAGTGTGAATAGCACACTTTTAACAAAAAGTCTAAATCAAGGAATTTTAAATTAAAATAATATCTGATGCAACTAAATTACAAATATATTATTGTTGCAGAACAGTTTTTATGCTATTCCAAGACAAAACAATGGAGAAATAATGTAAACTCTAAACACTAGACTCTACATGTCACTCTAAACTCGAGATGTCGACTCAACATTTTTAAACACACGCTGTAACGTTTTTGCGCTCGATCGTTTTCACCATTTTACCACTGCTTGGTGAAAACTAGAATTTATTAAATAACCTTACCTATAAAATTTCAACTGTGATAATTCTTAAAGGCTGCACGGAAAGTATATTCTTTGTGCAACAAAATTCAGCGCCGACAGATTCCGTTGAGACTATTCATGTAAAGAATAAGGTCCCATTCACACCAAACGTCAGCATCAATGCAGAGCGCAGTGATGACACTTGCAATATAGCTCTTATTGAAATCAATGGAAACAGATAGAGTCACTCCAGAATGTGGTTGCAACCCATTATGGAGTGACTTCATTCTTTTCAATGGGAGCTATGTTGCAAGGGTCATCGTAGCGTCGATTAAACGGGCCTCAAACCAGTTGGTGGCTTAATCACAGGCATTTTTACCGCCCGCGTACGTAGTACGAGGGAAGGTAATATTTTCACTTTGTCTGTCTGTCCACTGGGAGGGGGGTGTACCCCAGCCATGTCCAGGTCCCAGCTGCGGGGGGGGGTACTCCAACCAGGTCTTGCTGAGGGGTGGGGGTACCCGAGCCCCCAGCTGAGATGGGTTACCCCCCTCAGCTGGGATGGGGTACCCCCAGGCTGAGATGGAGTATCCCCCTGGCTGAGATGGGGTACCCCCACCCCCAGGATAGGACAGCAAAGTGGGCACTTGCTACGCGGCGGGCAGTATGCCTCTTGCGTTCATGCAGGATGACTTTCTTGTGCTCGGGGTGAACAAACCTTAAGTTTAGCTGAATATTATAGTGGGGGTAATGACATGCATACGAGAGAAAATTCCCAAGAATGGTTGACAGAAATATCAATTAAAATAGTCCATTTTCTGGCAATTATCGCCAAGTATGGCCAACAAGTTAGAAAATGACCTTTCTTGTGCCAAAAATTGTTGAGGTGTTAATGAACAAAATGGCATTGTGAATTGGTATCCGTGCAAATGATCAGACAGCCGAAAGGGCGATCATTACTAGTAATGTTGCGACAATTGTTGGAAGATAGAGGTTGATAGTTGTCATGCATCCATTCAAAATGAATGTAAAATTTTCTTTCCATTTTAGGCCAGGAGATTCAGCGAATCAACATTGAGAGGTAAGTACCGTATGTACAAATATCAAAATTTGCCAGCAATTTCACCTAATTTGACAATCAACGTCGTTCTAGTTTTCCCAATATAAAATTATTCCTAACCGTACCCCGAAGTACCCCCGAACGAATCTGACATTTCAAAAGTTTCTGACTGGGTTTTACAACAGTGGCCTGTAAGAAAATATATTTTAAACATACAGAAAAAACTTGTCTCAAAAATAATACTCCACACTTATATTTTTTTTTGGTGTGACCCAAACTACATTAGGATTTTTCCTGTATACCTAATGGTCCGTTTACACTGGACAACACCGAGAATGATACCTAGGCCGCCAATGATAATTATGGGTTTCACTGTAACATGCAGAACACTTTACACTGCACCGAGACCCTGTCACTGATGCTATTGGCTACTTTTAGCCATTTCATCTGTCTTGCTACATACACCGTTCTCGGTGTCATTCAGTGTGAACACACCATTAGGAAGACTCTGATGCTCACATATCTTCCAACAGGAAAGGCCTCTTTACCAAGTGCATTGAAGGAAATTCGTGAATATCAGAGGCATCCCTGAGTAAACTTGACAAATTTCACTGTAGGTCGGCTCACACTAATGCAACTATAGTTGTGCAGTACTATTTTTAAAAAAAGTTTTCAATCTTTTTGTATGCTTCAAAATACATTTTCTCACAAATGGAATTTGTAAAACTCGGGTCAGAAACTTTTGAAACTATCGTAAATGTCAGATGTGGTGTGAAAATCGCAATCGTAAACTTGTTTTTTAAATTTTCTCATATTTTTCTCCGTTGGAAATACAAGTTTTGAAAACAATTGACAGAGTTTCGAGAAATATTCACCTTGTTCGACAAAGACAAAAGTGGATTTATCAGCGGAAAGGAACTGAGTACGTGTCTCAAATGTCTCGGTCAGGATCCCGAGGAAGATGAGATCAGAGAGATCGTTCATAGTTTGGACATCAATGGTTAGTATTTTGATACCTTTTCTCGAAGATTTCACCAGTAGTGGATTGCAGAGTCATTTATCACACTTGATCGATTGTATCCCAGTAATCTGGCATAATTTCTTACGAATCAGTAATTAAGGTTTGAAGCCTAGAAATCAGTTGCATTCGTGGCGCTTTTCTTTCACTGACCTGGGAGGTACCTTGTAGACTTCAAAAGATTTGAGTTGTTAAATAGATTAATGAATTTGAAAGAATACATATTTTAAATAGTATGTATAGTAATTATCAATGCATAAAATCGTCAGTGGTGACCATTACTAGCAATGATCGCGCTTTTGGCTGTCCAATCATTTGCACCCATACTAATTTACGATGCTATTTTGTTCATTAACACCTCAACAATGATTGATACAACAAAGGTCATTGGCTAACTGGGTGGCCATATTTGGTGATAATTGTTGGTAATGAATCCTTATTCATGTGAAACTTTGGCTTACAATTTGATTTTATGGCCTTTACGGTAATTTTGGTGTATATTACAGTAAATGCAGATAGCAGCATTGTAAAATTTGTACATTTCAATGAAAATAGATGTCTTCCCAATAAAATCATTATGATCAATACAAATACCAACACTTGTAATAGTCGCAAAGTCAAATAGTAAACCAAAGTTTCACATGATCAGCTGTTATGTCATGGATTGAAACTTACTTCTTGGGAAAGATACAAAGGTATGCCAGAGGTGTACACTAATTTACTTTCAGAGAATGGTGTTATCGAATTCAACGAATTCATTTTTCTCATGGCTCAAATATCCCTCGACAGTGACAGCGAGGCTGAATTGCTGGAAGTTTTCAGGATACTAGATCGAGACAATGATGGGTAAGAATAATAAAATATCCACCCATTTTCGAATATAGTAACTCCTGCATAGCAACGGTTTCTAATCTCTCCAATCATATTGTGACGTTGATTAATGACATCACATTTGACAAATGTACAAAAACGGTTACTGTTTCACCAAGAACACAACAGGGTTGGCATTTGACCTGGACACTTTTACAAATTACAGTATCCCTGGAAAATCCGGGAATTTTTTGCTGGCTCGTTAGAGTCAGCTATTTCATCTAAACTGGGGGTGCGTAGACTTTCTTAAGAGGTGGTGGGGACA
>JBCAUG010647119.1:0-13936 GCA_038406175.1 Haplosyllis leylae | reverse complement strand
ATGCGGAGGTATGGAGTCGCTGCACGCCCTGAAATACCAAGTAGAGAATGAAAGCACTGAGTAGCAAGAGGTCTTCCAAGCACCGTCTCGAAATCGGAAAGGAAGCAGGGTGCTTAAGCACCTTTGGGAGGTCGCTTGCATACCTGATAATGCAATCGACTGTAGTTGGAGCCCCTCCTCCTCCAAAGTACTGGCACAGGCTCATAGGGCTGCAGCCATCCGTAGTTTCCTGTTTGACTAAAAAAATAAAATAATAATATTTAGAAATGTAGCTACATGTATGCTTATGAAATCTGGTGTAGTTACTAAGAGAATCTGGTAATACGTACCGTCAGTAGCAGGTCCTTTGTCTGTTCATCCGACCATTGAAAGGCTTCACCAAACTCGCTCAGTGCGGCACCCTGGATGACTTCTTGAAATTCCCGTCCACTGATAGGAGCCAGTCTGTCGAGTTCAGCATCAGTGGCGTCATAAATGCTGACTTGTGGTAACCCTGCTTGAGGAAATGAAAATAGAAATAAAGAGAAATTCCGATGATTAAGTTTAAATAATTCAAACTATTAATTTGATCATTTTTAAATTTTGTTGTGGGAACAACAGTTACCTCGATCCACCTGCGGGTTGTCTTGAGCTTTGTGGCCACTCCGGAGAGCACGTTCTACTTCTCGGATGTGCTCCTTTTTTAACTCGGCCAGCTGCAAATAGAAGGAGTGAAATATATACAGTTGCTAGGCAACCCGGGTCAAGGTCATCCTCTATTTCTTGGAAAATAGAGATACAATGTTGCAGTCATTTATAAAGTTGCCAGTTAGGGAATATATAAACTAGGAGTTGCAGCAGCCTAAGATCATTAGATATGGACTTTTGATGAGATGAATGGTATATTTGCTATTTTGTCCATTATAGTACATCAACAAGTAGAGGTTTGGAATTATGAAATTAGGACATTTAGGATTCTTCGACAAATCAGTCCTATTACTGGACAGCATCCCGATCCGGTGTTAAACCAAGTTATTGGATGGAGTAATCCTAGATCTTATCGAACAACTGTACAGGGTTTAGCTCAGATGTGGTATAAAGGAAGCACCCGGGTAAGAGACCTCTCAAGCACTGTCTCCATTCGATAAATTAAGCAGGGTGCTTAGGAGACCTCTTAAGCACCCTCCGATAAAATTGCGTCAAGTTTAGGTGTAAATCTAAAATTGTGAGACGCCTCTCCAGGTACCAGTGCGTACAACCCTCAAGTTTGACTGGGGGAGCACGCGCCTTGTGTTGAAACATTGGTTTTAAGTTTTACTGCTGAAATTCGATATAAAATTGGTCTGTTGTGAGTGAAGAACTATTCCGAAAAGGTAACTAATATGGGGTATAAAGTCATGCAATTGATTTTAAGTCTAGATTTGATGATAAAAATACGGTACCTTAGCTACTCCTTCATAATCCTCCACAGTGAGAATATCCTTGAGGCCCCCAGTTACTTCTCCGTGGGTGAGTTCTCGCTGCAGACGTCTTTCTGCATTCCTCAGAATGTGGTAAGCTTCTGCTGTGGAGATGTTAAACTGCTGGAAGCCCTGCAATTTGAAATTAACTGAATTAGTATTTCTTCTGCATAAAACTGTAACAAGCAGTTGCAAATCAATCCAAACAGTGGTAGAAGGTTGCTTACTGCTTGTTTAAACTCAGCCAGCAGGGATAGGGCCTCGAGATCGAGGTACTTGTCTATATTTGGGATGTCCGACATCGCAAAAATACGGTAGAAACACACCAATATTGAAATTTAAATCAGGCGCTTCAGAAAGACTCGGGGACCAGGGGGATAGCCCAGGGAATCCCGGAAATGACACTCGATATGTTTGTGATAAGATTAACATTGCATGATGGTAGGAGATGAACCAACCAAAGGTGCTTGGAAGGCCACTTAAGCACCGTGTTGCATGCTAAATTTAGGTAGGGTGCTTGAGAGACCACTTTGGGAGGTGCTTGCATGTTGATCTAACTGCATGAAATTATAGAAATAGCACGAAGTAACCTAACTATCTAACTCTTTTATTAGTTGTACTGCATGCCATAGATTATAAGTATTTATTGTTTCAGGATGGCCAGGACTAAAAATACTGCAAGAATCACTGACACACGCACGGGATTAAAATTAGCTAAGTTTTCTACTAACATGGAAGTATCAGCGTCGGGGGACGAAAGTGAAAGTGAAAGTGAACTGTCTACCTTTTCCGGCACACCTGAACACTCACCACTAAAGTCCGTTACATCCACCCCGTCCCCTTGTAGACTGCACTGGCCTCCTTTAAGTAAATATTTGTCCAAGTTTAACGATGACACAGCCTCTATTTCCTCCCTACCAGCAACTTTTGAAAGTAATGCAGTAATCCTTGTACGTGAAGTCAGATCCGCCCCTGCTACCCCCCAGAAAATATGCAAAGTAACAACCCCAGTTAAATCGACCACACTGCAGATTAGTTCAGTCCCGGGGTTGGTAACCTCCCCTGTGACTCCAGTATCCCCTGCCACAGTAGATAATCCTAGTAATAATGAAAACAAAGAAAATGTATCACCTCCCAGTGCACCATCTTCTGGTCCATCTCTTCCCTCAAAGCGTGTTGTCCAGCATATTGTAAATGATCCTCCCATACCCACCATAGATGAGACCCTGAGGGTCCTGTGGCCTGAGCCCAAGCCCCGTAAACCTCGCCAGCCCCGGCGGCGCCTCAAAAGTAAAGGAAAAACTAATAAAACTCTTCAATTACTCGCCAGCCAAATGCCTTGCAAGACCAAGAAGACCCCAAAGGTGAAGCCCAAGGCCACACCCCAGGCTAAACAGGTTCCATTAAAGCCAGCTGATGGTGGTAACGATAGGAGTGGTGATTCGACGAGAGGGAAGTCGGGCGGTCGAGGTGGTGCTGCAAAAAGGTCAGCGGGAGGCGGAGATGGCAATGGAGCACCCCCTGCAAAGAAGTCGGCTAAAAGCCCAGCCCCACCGGACAGGTCCACCAAAGACTCTGGGAAGCGACCGCGGGACCCACTGCCATCTAAAGCACCATTCAAGTCAGGACCTCGTGGTCCACCAGGGGGCAAGAAGCCTGCTCCCGGCAAGAGGAACCTGACACCGGCGGAGCAAAGGTGGCGTAGCGAAGCTCGAGCGCAGGCCAGGCAAGCCCAGGCACAAGCATTGCGTGACCGGAGAGCCAGGAGAGGTGGTCAAAAACGAAGGAGAAATCCCAATATGTGCCCCCCGATGAAACCTCGGTTGCCTTATACTAAACGACAGTACAGGCCAGGTACTGGTGCGTTACGGGAGATCCGACACTTACAGAAAAATCCAGGTCTGTTGTGCCCCAGGTTGCCTTTCAATCGGTTAATCAGGGAAATAGCTCAAAACTTTAAAGCAGACCTACGATTCACAACGGGAGCTATGATGGCTTTACAGGAGGCAGGCGAGGCCTACTGCACTGGATTGTTTGAGGACACAAACTTGTGCGCGATACACGCAAAGCGTGTCACTATCTTACCGAAGGACATACAGTTGGCTAGGAGAATCAGGGGGGAGCGAGCATGAACGGTGACAGTGTTGTGTTGACGCCGCTGGAAGACCTCTCAAGCACCGAACCCATCCCACGTAACAGAGGGGGTGCTTGAGCGGTGGCAAGAGGTCTCTCGTCAGTGTTTAGTGATTCATCAACCGTTTAATACGTACTTTCATACTGGAACTGATCCGACGTGTCTACTAGTGTTATTTAATTTTATTTTTGTATGTGTTTATTTGCTGAAGGTGGAAGAAAGGAGTGAGTTGAAAATCTCGGTGTGGTGTGTACAGTGTAAAGTCGGAACCAGAGTCGGCACAAGTTTATTTTGTTAAATTTATTAAATTGCCTAATGCCTCCTTTGTTACAATAAAACAGATTGTAAAATTTAAAAGACGCCTGGTAGTTGTTGCTTTTCCGCCGTCGTCGTTAATGTCGTCATCCATGCACATTCCAGCTCGCCGTCTATCTCAAACGATACGAAAAATATAAAATCATAAATAAATGATCACTAATGTCATGAGGACATGCCACACTTTAGGGGGGGAGGGTGTCACGTTGTGAAATACTAGTCTAATTTTTGCTTTTCCCGCATTATTCCGGGAGTTTGCACGAGACCCGGAAGTGACGTGATCACATGGTCAAAATGATGTCATAGTCTCGTGACCTGGGCAGTATAAAACAGACTGCGTGTTCCAGAATAAACTATTGGGTACATTGAATTCACACTGTTCAGATGTCACTGCGCCTCAGGTAATTATTGTACACAGATCATAATTATATCAGAGTGAAAGGGAAAGGGAGGGGAATAAAGTTAACTATTAAAGGGGAAGGGAGTAATTATTTAAAACTATTGTTTGGGGTTTATTTAAACTATTAATTGCTACTGGAGACTTTGTTTGTATAGAAGATGTAAAGATATCATCTTCCAATTTTATTGCTGAAGCTATTGTTATTTTTCATAGAGTTCATATACATAGAAGTATTTTGCTGCATGCAAGAAGTTAGCTGAATAAAAGGTTGCTGCCAAGAATACAATTCTCTCTCTACCTTGTTAATTGCACACGGGTCTGCACATGAACACTCAACCTCACAATTCTGTGCACAGACCAGCCTGACAGAATTTACACACACGCGACATTGGCGCCCAATGAGGGACCTGTGTCTCAAGGTAGATAGCTGTATCCAGAAGATCCAGAACCTTCAAAGGCCCAATTGACGGAGCTACATAGTCCGCACTGACGAGAGTGCGATTGCTGAGCGAATTGCGGGATTCGAACATAGTGGAGTATCAGGGTGCTGAAAGACCTCTTAAGCACCCTGCTCCATTTCGCGAATAGACGAGAGTGCTTCAGAGACCTCTTAAGCACCCTGGAAGCGATTGGTGCTATTTTGAACGCTTTGCAGCTACAATAAAAGTGGATTACCTATACATTATCTTCGGAGTTTATAACTGAGTTTGGCTGATGAACTCTGACCTTCTAGCCCAAGGGTGTGTTGGATGTTGACTTGCTGCTGAGAACTCAAAAACGGTCGACCACGGGACACGTGAGTATCGGGATACTCGAGCTTGAAAGCGAGTCTCTTCGGATTAATGTGAATCTCATGAGATAGCAGACTTCAACTGGTAGACCAGCCACGGAACAGTGATGGAGTAATACAGTAAAGACTAATTAACAATCATTCAAGACTCTTCAAGTAAAGTAGGAAGTTATAATTCGTTGGCTCAGTTACTTTGCTTAATATTCCTGGTCACACTTACAGTACAGTGGGTGGAAGTCTCTTTGTTTTGTTTCTTCTTAGTTTATATTGTAAGCGTGACGACATCTGATTTTTCCAACCTTGAGTAATTTGAATCTACTATGACATCACCAACACCTGCGGATCACAACTTGGGGGTGGGGCAACAAGAGGGTGAGTTCCTTGAGGGAGAAGAGGGTGATTTTGAGGGGATAGGGAGTTCAGTAGATAGGGGACACGAATTGGCAGTGTTACTTAAAGTAGAGGAGCCTTCAGGTAAACCCATTCCCTCAGTGTTTTATGGGAGTGATGACATCAGTGAGCTTTGCCACCTCTATACAGGGGTCAGGCCTGTTGCGGTTTCCGTTTTGAACGAATATGACTGCGTGCTGGAATTCGGTAGGGAGACATCTCCCGCCACGGTTGCGCGTAAATTACATGCGATCCAGACCTGGAAGGGACGTGCTGTGCACGTCGCTGCCTTGGTTGCTGGAGCAACATGAATAGAAGACATCGCGAGGGATAGGGAAGCAGTTCGAGCTGCTAACCACGAGCGCGAACATGAAGAAACAATCCGCCGCGAAAGGGAAGCTCTGGACCAGGAGCGGGAGCGTCAACAGGGAGACGCTGCTGCCCATTCAGAGATTCTCAGAAAAATGATAGGTCATCTGGAGACCCAGAATAAAGTTGTAAATGATTTGGTAGAGAAAGTGTCCCAATTATCTGCTAAGAGTGGTCCTGATGTAACAGGACATGATTTTCCCACACCTCAGGCCAGTGTCATGAGAGAAAGGGAACGTCATGGCAGTGGTGGCATTCTGAGTGGAAACACCTTGATGATTGATAAAACTCCTAAGTTTGGCACATTTAGTGGGGAGGATCCAGTTCCAAAACATGAAATTGATTTCCGATCCTGGGTTCTTGATGTGAGAGCTGCTCTCAATCGATTTCCTGAAACTTCTCTCAGGCAAATTGCTTTTGAGTCTGTGAAGGGAGATGCTAAGGAGTTGATTAGGCACTTGGGAAGGGATGCCACTACTTTTGATTACATCCAGGAGTTAGAAGTAAGATATGGAGATAGGTCTACTGCTGACATCCTTATGGGACAGTTCTACCAGCTGGCCCAGGCCAGGGGAGAGAAGATCTCTGCTTTTGCAACTAGGCTGGAGCGCTGCCTGAATGAGTTAATGGATAAAGATCCCGCTTCTATTCCAGCAGGAGACAGGGATAGGCATTTGAAGGACAGGTTGTATAATGGGGCTTGTAAAGAGGTTAGGGATACTATTAGGTATTTGTACAAACAACCTGATGTTACCTTCAAAACCCTACTCTTGGAAGCTCGTGATGTGGAACCTGGAACTAAGGGGATGCCTGCTAAGGCCAAAGCTGTTACTAATTCTCATGATAATACTACAGAAATAGGTGCTCTTAGAGAACAAGTAGCTATGTTGTCTGAACATGTTGTTAGCGCAGTCAAGGCTGCAATCCCTAAAGAACTCAAAGTAGGAGACTCTAGCACTGGTAGTGGGTCCTCTGATAATGGGAGAAACACTAACCAGTCCAACTCGCAAGGGGGAGGTCCTAGTGCTCAGAGAGGGTGGAATCAAAATGGGGGTGGGAGATATTTTGGCAGGAATGGGAGTGGACCAGGAGCTAATCACCAAGGACCTTTTCCCAATGGAGCCCAACCCTTCATTTGTTTCAAGTGTGGAGGGGTAGGACATAAGGCCAGTGTTTGCCCTAGCCCGGGTAATCAGGGAAACTTCCGCAGGGGAGGGATGGCGAGAGGAAATCCCTCCCCAGCAGGAACAGCAACTCCAGCTCAGAACAATCCTCCCAACAGACAGTAATCAAATCCAACTCTTTAAATGGGGGCTACTATGCAAATCCAGACCCTTTGGTTAGACTTATTGGCAAAGCCAATGAGGGCAAAATTATTGTGGATGACCATGAAACTTTGGCCCTCATTGACTCTGGAGCTCAACCCTCCACAATTTCATTTGATTTTGTTAGGAAACTAGGGGTTCCCATTCATAAGTTGGAATCACTTCTTACTTTGGAAGGGACAGGGGGGGTCCCAGTACCTTATGTGGGGTATGTAGAAGTAAACCTAAAGGTGCCTGGAGTTGCTAAACTAGATGAGGATGTTCTCATGCTAGTGATAGAAGATAGATCACCCTATTCAAATAGGGTACCTATTCAATTAGGAACTCTTCATATTGATAGAGTTTTAGCTGTAGCTACTGATGAAGAGTTGGGGCAACTAGGGAAATCATGGGATAGGACTAGGTTATCAATGATGTTGGGATCAAAAGCTGCCAGGGTAGGGGGGAAGGAGTCATCTGAACTCAATTATATCAAGGGTCCTGTAAAGGTAACTAGGAAAATTACTTTAGGACCTTTTGAGTCTCTGAAGGCTCAGGGACTCACTAGGGTCACCCAGCACAAGGCCAGAATAAACGCTTTGGTGAGTACTCCCATTAATACATCTAATAGAGATGTTATTACCATCCCCAGCTATACTCACCTCAAACCTGGGTCTAGTAAAGTACATATGTGCTTAAAGAATACTACTTGTAGGCCAATAACATTGAAAGCAGGGACAGTGGTGGCTGACATAGAGCCAGCTAACTACGTTCCTCCAATGTTAGCTCCAGGGATGAAACATCCCAAAGGGGAGTCAGAAGGTTCTGAAGAACCAGAGGAGGATGGGGACAACCCTCCAGCACAGGATCAGAAAACCCAAGAAAAGGGGTCTGCCTTTGACAGTGAAGAGGAAGGACCACCAGTACCATTAGAAGTTATAGATAGGCCCAAACTTAGTAAAAACAAAGAGGCTAAGCTCTTTGAAAAGCTAGACTTAGATGGTATTAAATCTTGGAGTCCTAAACTACAAAAGGAAGTTCATGATCTCATTAGTGAATATGGGTTCCTTTTTGCATTAGATGATCTTGATTTAGGGAAGACTTCTGTGGTAAAACACCACATTAAATTAGCAGATTATACACCTTTCAAAGAAAGGTACAGGAGAATACCTCCTCACCAATTTGAAGAAGTGAGGAAGCATTTGAAAGAAATGCTTGATGTGGGGGCAATTAGGAAGTCCAACAGCCCATGGGCCAGTGCTGTTGTGTTAGTCAGAAAGAAAGATGGATCTTTAAGGTTCTGTATAGACTTGAGAAAGTTGAATGCTAAGACTGTTAAAGATGCCTATGGATTACCCAGGATTGATGAGGCCTTAGATTGTCTCAATGGATCTTGCCTGTTCTCCTCTTTAGATTTGAAAGCTGGGTACTGGCAGGTAGAATTGACTGAAGAGAGTAAGCCCCTTACTGCTTTCACAGTAGGTCCTTTAGGATTTTATGAGTGTGAAAGAATGCCTTTTGGCTTGACCAATGCCCCAGCTACTTTTCAGAGGCTCATGGAAAATTGTCTGGGGGACCTTCATCTCAATTGGTGTGTGATTTATTTAGATGACATAGTTATCTTTTCTAAAACACCCAGAGAACACATTAGGAGATTGAGGGGGGTTTTTGAAAAATTAGCCCAAGCGGGGTTAAAGCTCAAACCCAGTAAATGTGAATTGTTCAGAGAACAAATAGCTTATTTAGGTCACATAGTGTCCAAGAAAGGGATCCAACCTGATCCCAAGAAGATAGAAGCTATTAAGAATTGGCCCATTCCCAGAACTGTTACAGAAGTTAGAAGTTTCTTAGGGTTCACCAATCACTACAGAAGGTTCATTAAAGGATATGCTCACATAGCTAGACCTCTGAATGTTCTCACTGCAGGAGAAAATGCTAACAAGAAGAAGTCCCAGGTAGAGTGGAATGAAAATTGTAATGAAGCCTTCATGACTCTGAAGAGTCTGTGTTCTCAAACCCCTATTTTAGCCTATGCAGACTATACCAGACCCTTTAGGGTCCACACTGACGCTAGTGAAACTGGGTTAGGGGCAATCTTGTATCAGGAAGATGAGAAGGGAGTAGATAGGCCAATTGCTTTTGCTAGTAGGACTCTTAGTAAATCAGAGAAGAATTACCCAGCCCACAAACTGGAATTCCTTGCTTTGAAATGGGCCCTGACAGAAAGATTCCATGAATATCTATATGGGGGGATCTTTGATGTGTATACAGACAACAACCCTTTGACCTACATACTCACCACAGCTAAATTGGATGCTTGTGGTCAAAGATGGATAGCAGGTTTGGCTAACTACAACTTCCAAATTCATTACAAATCTGGGAAAAGCAATGTGGAAGCTGATGCCCTGTCCAGAATTTGTTGGGACCAGACCCTGGATCAAGCCACTATCAAAGCTATCATAGATGCCAGCAGCACTAGTGATATCACTGTCATGGAATCCTATGCTCAGGCCATCTCTGCAGGGGATGCCAAGGTAGTTAGAGTAGCGGGTGGAATAGCCACCAAAGTGATCAATCAAAATCTGGAGCAGACAGCTCCCAAGTTCAGCAATGAACAATGGATCATGTATCAAGGGCAAAATCCTGCCATTGCAGAAATAGTGGACCTTTACAAATCCAAGAAGTTAGGATCCAGAAGGGTTCAGGGAGATGACTCCTCTGAGTTGAGGTGTTATCTCAGACACAGGCATCAATTCCTTCTCAGGAAGGGATTGTTGTACAAAAGAGCTCCCACTGGTTATAGAGATCAAGCCACTCTTCAATTTGTGTTGCCTCCTGAATTCAAGATCCAAGCTCTCAAAGCTTGTCATGAAGATGTAGGGCATTTAGGGAAGGAAAGATGTTTGGATTTGTTGAGAGATAGGTTCTTCTGGCCTAACATGCAACAAGATGTAGACAAACATGTCCAGTCTTGCCTGAGATGTTTGCAATTTAAACAGAAACCTCAACAAGCTGAGATGTGTTCCATTCAGGCCACACATCCTCTAGAGTTAGTTCATATGGATTTCCTAACTATTGAATCACCCAAAAGTGACAAGGACCTCAATGTCCTGGTGATGACTGATCATTTCACCAGATATGCTCAGGCTTATGTAACTCCTTCGCAGACTGCCAAGGTGGTAGCCAAGACCTTGTGGGAAAAATTCTTTGTTCACTATGGATTACCTGAGCAGCTGTTGTCAGATCAGGGGAGGAATTTTGAAAGCAAACTTATTGCTGAGCTGTGTGAGTTAGCACAGGTAAAAAAGTTGCGCACCACTCCATACAGACCCCAAACTAATGGTCAATGTGAGCGATTTAATTCCACCTTAATCTCCATGATTGGAACATTACCAGAAAAAGCTAAGAACAACTGGCAAGAACATGTGTCTACTCTGGTTCATGCCTATAACTGCACTAGGTCCAATGCCACTGGGTTTAGCCCTTACTTCTTAATGTTTGGAAGACACCCCCTACTTCCCATTGACATTGAGTTTGGAGTCAGAACAGGTGATCTCAACTGTGCAACCACACACAACTATGTTCAGAGATTACAGGAGAGGCTTAAATGGGCTTACCATAAAGCCCAAGAGGTGATTCAAAAAGAGAATGCCAGACACAAGCGCAGGTATGATAGAAAAATGTGTGGATCTAAGTTACAAACTGGTGATTTGGTGTTAGTCAGACAGAAGGGATTCAAAGGAAAGCACAAAATACAAGATAGGTGGGAGTCTCCTGTCTATGTGGTCCTGGGGCAGTCTCATGACTCCATCCCAGTTTACCAGGTCCAACACCAGGAGGGTGGAAAAATCAGGACCCTGCATAGAAACATGCTGTTCCCTTTAGCCACTGTGAGAGAGGATTCTCCTGTTGAGAATCCAAAACTGGAAGAATCCAATGACATGAGCCCCAGTGAGGATGAGATACCTCAATATCAAGGCCCAATGACCAGAAGCAGGACTAAGGAAAATCCTGAGATAGTAGCCAGAGCCAACTTACTAATGGAGGAGCATTTTGGGGGGTCTGTAGTTGTAATCAGGCCCACCCCATGGTTCCCTGTGAGATTTCTTCATCTGGTATGGAACAAATTAGTTCCCCAGTAAATCATATATAAGAGTATAGTTCCCATTCCTTTTAGGGTACATACTAGGTCACCATTTGAGACTTGGATAATTTCCAAGACTATCAGGAGATGTCAAATGTATTTATAGGGGGGGAGGAGGATTGAGGGACACCAATCCTGTCTATAGCCTTCCCCACTGGGGTCCAGGGAGTGGCCCTGATTAAAAATTATTTGCTCTTTGTGATATGTTGGTGAATAGATGGAAAAAGGAATTGGGGTGTTCAGTGTGAATGTACCAGTATTTGTCAATGTTATTTAAATTTTGTTGTGCCTTTTATATTGTTGATGGTTTCTTTGTTGATTAATTGTTGTTTTGAGTATCAGGCTCCTTGGATACAGGGAGATTGATAGAGGGAGTCACTATAGCGGGAAGCTCATTTGCATTTTTGAATAGTGAGCTGCTATTGGTGATTTAAATTTGCAACAATGTTGTTGATTAGATAGTATGAAAAGGAGTGTACAATGTTACTTGTAGGCCAGTATGAGTTCTGAAAGAGACAAGCAAGCTGAATTAATATCCATATATGATAGTGAGATCAGGAAAGGTGCCAAGTGGTGCCAGGTGTTAAGGTTAATCCTGAAACAGTTGGGCACGAAAAAGTGGCTCTCTTGGAGTGACGAAGTATTCCACAACGATTGGGGACCTTCAGGGTCCATACCCTTGGATCGCCTCCATGAGGAGCTCTCTTATCGAGATTAAAGACAACATAGAGATCACTGAGGCTATGTATTCACGCCAGGATGATGTAATAGATGCACAGTATGACTTCATGTATTTAGGCTTGAAAGCCGAAACCGAGTGGGAAGTAAGTCAAGTTGAAGATCATTTACAGAACCATATAAAGTATCGGACAACCTTAGGAAGGCAGATTACTCAGTGGTTGAAATTGCGGACACAGTGGCGAAGCTATTGTTTCTGTTGCAAGAGGTGGGTTTACCAACTCAAGCCTTTTCAGGCTCTGACTTGCGCTATTGACCACATTCCAGGATTAGCAAAGCTGTACATTTATAAAGAATTTCTCTGGCAGGCGCCCACCATGCAGAAAGGGTGGAAGCATCGCATAAGCACTGTAAGTAAACGTTTCTGTCTTCCTGATTATGTTTCAATACAGAGCGCTGGAAGGTCTCTCGGAAGGCGAGTAGGCGGCGCAAATTGAGAGGGTGCTTAAGCACCCTCGAGAGGTCTCTCATATAAGTAAAGAACCAACAAATGAGATATGTGTTTAAACTTTATTCCTTTGAAACGAACCAAGGAAATTAATGAAAAACATAACAGCTGAGCTAACTAAATAAAATCCGGGACTAGAACCAAGTAAAATATATAAACCAAATGACAGCTATCGCAATCGTGACTAAACTAAAAATGTATACTGGATAAACAAAAAATAATAACCAAACAAAAAGCACCCCTAATCGTGCCATATGCGGTTAACTGTCCATAGCTTCCAGTTCCCAGTTTCCTTTGGGGAGGGGGTCTACTGGTTTTTGGGGGCTACTGCTTCTGCTGGCTCATCTTTGGGTGCTGGCAACCGCACAGGGGGGTTAACGGGATACATGTCCAGGCCCTTGTGACAGTGGGCCAGATGGTCAGACCACCCCTTGCCGCCCCAGACTCGAGTGGTACAATACGGGCATTGTAGGCACACCCCCACATGATGCATCCGGGTGTGGCAGCAGATGCTTCCAAAATTGGAGGCTTCATGGCCACAGAAAACACACCTGTACCGGTTGTTCCCAATTCGGATTGGAACGTCCGCCCCCGCTATCCCAAATTTGGCCATGGTCTTGGCATCAATGGGGATCACTGGGATTGCCTGGGATAGTTCCACCTGGGTTGACACACGGGGGGGAGGTATGATGATCGGGGGCAGTGCTGCCGCCATCCTGGCCCTCTTCTTGGGAGTAGAGGCCGTGGAGGATGTGCTGGCATCATCAGGAGCCAGGTCCACAGTTGCTTCAGTTTCAGTAAGCACAGAGGAGAGAGGCTCTGGGTCTCCGGTGATTGCTGAAAACACCTGGTCCACCGGTGCTTCATCATCTGACTCCCTTGACCCATACAGGGTATCAAACATGCGGAGGTATGGAGTCGCTGCACGCCCTGAAATACCAAGTAGAGAATGAAAGCACTGAGTAGCAAGAGGTCTTTCAAGCACCGTCTCGAAATCGGAAAAAAAGCAGGGTGCTTAAGCACCTTTGGGAGGTCGCTTACATACCTGATAACGCAATCGACTGTAGTTGGAGCCCCTCCTCCTCCAAAGTACTGGCACGGGCTCGCAGGGCTGCAGCCATCCGCAGTTTCCTGTTTGACTAAAAAGAAGAAAAAAAAAAAAAATAAAATAAAAATAATAATAAAATAAAATAATAATATTTAAAAATGTAGCTACATGTACGCTTATGAAATCTGGTGTAGTTACTAAGAGAATCTGGTAATACATACCGTCAGTAACAGGTCCTTTGTCTGTTCATCCGACCATTGAAAGGCTTCACCAAACTCACTCAGTGCGGCACCCTGGATGACTTCTTGAAAGTCCCGTCCACTGATAGGAGCCAGTCTGTCGAGCTCAGCATCAGTGGCGTCATAAATGCTGACTTGTGGTAACCCTGCTTGAGAAAATGAAAATAGAAATAAAGAG
>JBCAUG010647118.1:0-26378 GCA_038406175.1 Haplosyllis leylae | reverse complement strand
ACGGAAAAGGACAAAAGGATTGAGTACTGCATCATCTGTAGAGCATACCTCTGAGTCTGAGCATGGTGAAGATTCGATGCAGGATTCTCCTGATAGGGGGAAGAAGTCTTCAAAACATGACACCAAGAGGAAGTCTAGATCTGGAAGTACCCTTGATCGGTTACAGGACTTAATGATCCAGAAGGGCCTGTTGCAGGAGAGATTAAGTGAAGACGAATTAGAAGATTACCTGCAGGAGCAGCAGGAAGTTGTTAAGAAGCCAAAGTGTAGTAAGAAGAAGCGCCACAGTGAACAAACTGGTAGGCCCCATACTGTAATAATGAATTCACCTTCAGAGTCAACTATCTATACATAAGCTGTAAAACGCATTAGTGATAAAGAAAGCTCATCAGATGAGATTATTAATACCAGTGAGGAGAAGGTAGAAGATATGGCTGACCAATTTCTCACTGATTGTTTTGTAGGTGAATGTAGTGTTTACCGGTCCAGGTCTAGGGAGAGGTCCAGAGCGAGACATCGGTCCAGGTCAGTACGTTCTCCAAGACGAGATTGGTCCAGATCAAGAAGGCATTCAAAACACAGACAGCGTTCTCAGTCAAGATCCAGGGCCAGACATAGCAGATACAGATCGAGATCTTTCTCGCCAGGCAAGGATGATTACAGGAGAGAGGCTGAGAAAAAGGCGGAATGCCTCGTCAGGGAGGCAGAGAGGTCTAAAGCTAGGATGTTTGCTTTGCCAGGTAAGCATCAATTTGCTCAGATTGCTGATTCCAAGAACAAAGCCTTTCTGCATTCGGTGATGGTTGATGAGGAATATTTAACTGTTGCTGCTCACCTGGATGAAGCCACTCGGAAGAAAATCCTAAGTTTCCAGTACGTTGACTTTGCCAAAATCCTTCCCAGTGACAGATTGACTGAGGAAGAGGACAATAGGCTCACTTTTACAAATAAAGGGGGGATGCCCTGGTTAGTGCCAGCTAAAGAATTGGGGAGTAACACAGGTGAAATTAACTCCTACTCCAAATGGGACCAAGCCTTTAAAGTTTATACTGATGTTATCACTTCACGCTTCCCACATAAAGCCACTGAGTTGCTCCAATACAGGCATACCATCTTCACCGCTGCTCAGACTTATGTCTGGAGTAATGTTTATGCATATGACAAGACTTTTAGGGTCCATATTGCTCAACATCCACTCAGAACTTGGGGAGTTATTCTCCAACAAGCATGGTTCATGAAGTTGAAGGAAAAATTTAGGCAAGATCATAACAACTTGCAGAGGACCCCAAATGGACTAGCAAAGAAAGATCATTGTAGAAGATTTCAAAGAGGAAAATGCAGTTATGGGCTTAATTGTAAATTTGATCATAGATGTGTCATATGCAATAAATTTGGCCATGGGGCTCACATCTGTAGAAGGAGGTTTGATAAATCTCCTGACAGGAGGAGATCCCCAGATAGGTCTGACAAATCTGACAGATATCACTACTTCAAGTCTGATTACAAGGGAAGCAACACTAGGAAGGATATTGGCAAAAAGGGGGCCCACATAGCAATGGGGACAAGAAATAACATTTTGGGCTAATTTTTCATAGGCAAGAAAGAAGAACCTGCCAAGTCACCCACAACTGAAGAAATATTATGTTTCCAGAATTTTGATTTGCAATACATCTCAACTCCTGTTAAGGCCAACATTTTGGAGAAAATGTTAAAAGAGACTAGGTACTGTCCTGAAGAGACTGAGTTTTTAGTCAGAGGGTTCAAGCAAGGATTCTACATTGGCTATCAAGGACCAACTACTAGAACTGATACTGCAAAGAATATTCCCTTCAGTGTGGGTAACAGGCTGGACATGTGGAATAAAATAATGAGAGAAGTAAGGGAGCTGAGGGTGGCTAGACCCTACAAAAACATTCCATACAATAATTACATCCAGTCACCCATTGGATTGGTTCCCAAGGCTGGTAACAAAACAAGATTGATATTCCACCTGTCCTATGATTTTCCTGATGGGGAGAAGTCATTGAACTATTACACCCCCAAGGAATTGTGCACTGTGAAATACCATGATTTGGACACTGCTATTATTTCATGTTTGAAAACCCGCAGCAGAGGTTTAGCCTCCCACAGTTTCCAGACCATTTGGCTTGCTAAGTCAGATCTACTGAGTGCTTTTAGAATGTTGCCTATTCATCCAACATGCTGGCAGTGGTTGATTTTTAAGGCCTCTGATCCCAGGACTGGGAAAGTAAAATTTTTTATAGACAAGTGCTTACCATTTGGGGCCAGCATCAGCTGTTCACACTACCAAAGATTTTCCAATGGGATTAAACATCTACTAGAGGCTATAACTGGGAAGAAATGGACTGTCACTAACTACCTGGATGACTTCTTATTTGTTGACATTACCCAGCAAGCCTGCAACCAACTGGTAAGACAATTCCTCAACCTCTGCTGGCAATTAGGAGTACCTGTATCCTTGGACAAGACTGAGTGGGCTGCTCATCAGACTGTGTTCTTGGGCATCATGTTGGATGGGGTGGAATTAATTCTATCCATCCCTGTTGAGAAAAGAGATAGGGCTTTAGCTATGCTTAATTATTTTGTCTCAAAGAGAAAGGTTACTGTAAAACAGATACAAACCTTGACTGGGTATTTGAATTTTCTAACCAGAGCTGTGTTCCCAGGAAGGGCTTTCACCAGGAGAATGTATACAAAATACAGTGGAATAATCAAATCAAGTGGTCCCAAGGTGCTCAAACCATATCATCACATTACCATTGACAGGGAATTCAGATTGGATTGTCAGGTTTGGAGACTTTTCCTGGGAGGGCAGGACATTTCCAAGATTGTCTCTAGACCCATGATAGACACACAAGGATTAGCTTCAGCAATAGAGTTGAACCTCTACACTGATGCAAGTGCTAATCAATACTTATGGTTTTGGGGGCATTTTCAACAAGGACTGGATTTGTGGGCAGTGGGAACCTGGCTTTATACTTCAACATAGACCTAGTATTGAATATCTAGAATTATTTGCCCTGCGTGCTGCCATACTGACTTGGAGTAATAGGCTCAAGAACATAAGAATGGTGGTTTTCTGTGACAACCTAGCTGTTTGTCACATGATTAATAATACTTCATCTAGCTGCAAGAACTGTATGCACTTGATTAGGCTACTGGTTCTCAGTGGATTACAAGATAATAGAAGGGTGTTTGCTAGACATGTCAGAGGGATTGACAATGGCATTGCAGACAGTTTGAGTAGACTGTAATTTAGAAGGTTTAGACAGCTAGCACCAGACATGGCTTTGTTTCCCACTAGAGTGTCCTCCTCTGTGTGGCCTTTGTCTAGGATCTGGCAAAAGCCATGAACCTAACTGGCTACCCAGGCAATTTAGTTATATATTAATTTATATAAAAGAAGACCCAGACACTTCCATATCTACTGCTTCTAGTATTTCAACAAGGGCAATTGAGAACATTATTGACAGGCTGAAGATGGGAAGAAATAGAACCTCTACCAAGAAGAATTACTACTGTGTATGGAGAAACTTCAACCAATTCTTTGTCAAATTGGACCACAAACCCAATACCTGGGAAGACAGATTAATCTTGTATGTAGGGTACTTAGTTCAGACCAACAAGAAGTCCACCACCATTAAATCATACATCTCAGCAATAAAGGCCATATCAGCTGAGGATGGGGTCACACTCAATGAAAATAAATTTCTAATAGGATCATTAACAAAGGCTTGCAGGCTCATAAATGACAAAGTGAGAACTAGGCTTCCTATTCAAAAAGGATTGTTGGAAATAATTCTCAATAAGGCCAGAGATTACTTTGAAGAAAAATGCCAACCATACTTGAGTACTATGTATCAAGCATTATTCTCCACCGCATACTATGGAATGTTTAGGGTGGGGGAACTGACCGCAGGGGACCACCCTGTTTTAGCTAAAGACGTACATGTGGGAAAAAACAAAAACAAAATGAAATTTGTTCTCAGGTCCTCCAAAACACACGGGAAGGATTCACATCCACAAACTGTGGAGATAACTAACAAAGTATTATTCATAGACAAATACCCCACTGCATGTATTGGGAATTATTGTCCGTTCAACCTCTTGAACAAGTATGTTAAAGAACGAGGTAGGAGAGCCCACGACAGAGAACAATTCTTTGTATTTTCGGATGGGACTTCTGTGTCACCCTATAATATGAGTGCTACTCTCAAAAGGTTGCTGAAGTTATGTGGAGTCAACCAAAGACTCTATGACACCCATAGCATGAGATCTGGGAGAGCAGTTGACATGTTAAAACTTCACATCAGTGTTGAATCGATCAAAAAATTTGGCAGATGGAAATCCAATGCAGTATTCAGATATTTACAACACTAAATTAGCAAAAAATTGAGCTGTTTATAAACAAAATCATTTTGAATACGAAGAACGGCTTACAAGAATGGCCTGCCGCATGAACATGGTAACTGTGCACTACTTCTGTTTGCATGCTACATCAGTTCCTAATGTAAACAACTCACAAATCATGCTAATTACATAACACC
The DNA here is from genome assembly GCA_038406175.1 of Haplosyllis leylae. NCBI lineage: Eukaryota > Metazoa > Annelida > Polychaeta > Phyllodocida > Syllidae > Haplosyllis > Haplosyllis leylae. Next base: position 21,810 of record JBCAUG010647118.1, on the reverse strand, counting down.
CATACCTACATCAAACACAGCTTTGAACATCTTTCTTTTAGAAGTTAGGAATTGCATTTAACACAAATATGTCATTAATTTTGGTTACCTCTCATGCAGATTCTGTGACCACTGTGCAGGATACTTGGTTTATTGGAGACAACTTCCTGAGAGAAATCTTCAACCATTTGATATCCATGAGAAATCTTGCAACCTTAAACAGGAAGAATCCTCCGCACTTATTCAACTTTTACAATGTATTTGGGTACTTTCAAAATAAAAGCAGTGCTGTATCTGGATTAGCAAGATTCTTAAATTCCTTTCTTGAAGGAATGAATGCGCGCATCAAATTGCCGAAATATGTGATTGTAGTGCTTGACAGGGACTTCATCATTCAAACTGACCAACAAGGATATGGAGCAAGCATTGTGTTTAATGATTGTTTGCCCTGGTTGCTGAAACAGTTTGAAAACAATGTACAGAGAAGAAAAGTGGCCCTATTTGAGAAAAAACCTGGTGCCCTCATGTTAAATGCACCTGAGTTTTTTTGGGTGAAAATGTTGAAAAGACCACTAATCAGAGGCAAAAGTGACATTGACCAAGTGCATAGCATGAGAAATAAATTCAACAACTACTTAGAACAATGTCTCCTGAAAGGCTATGCAATGCGCAATTTCATACTCAGCATTGAAGTTGAAGAAGAGGATTTTGATATCAGCGGTAACCTGACATCCACTGGCAGAGACCATTTCTGGAGAGAATTAGACACCTGCGTGAAGAAATTCGAACATGGAGAAATCAATCTCAAACAAAAAAAAGGCAAAGAAAAAGGACAACAACAGACTGCCTACTGCACCTCCTAGACGTCACTGTCCACCACACCACCACAAAAACAGCCAACATGCACGGTATGACCATGGTCACGAAAACCAACGTTTCGACTGTAAACGTTAAACATTCCAATGGGTCGTTACGCAACCGCTATTAACCATATTTAATCATATGCACTGTCAGGTTTTGTTTTGGGTTTTGTTCTAATTTTCTTGGGCAACACTTGCTACAATGCCCAACAACTCATTATTGTAATTTGTAATTGCAATTCCATTTTTATATTCCAATGTATGTACGTTACTCTGTGGCATAAGCCATTTGCTGTTCACTTAAACCACAATTCAGTATTTTCCTATTCAATGTACTGGTAGCATAGCTGTCGTTTACTACCTACTATTTACAGTTATTTCAAAGTAGTTTCATTGTTACACAAGTTTTGTAATACTTTTTAAATAATCAGCCAAATCGGCCAAAGATAATTAAAATTATCAATTTATTCATTGTTACATTCTTGTATGGTGGTACTTAGCATCTGGCAGCCCATACTTTTGCTCAATAATGAGTTATTTCTTGCATTGTTAGTGTTAGTGGCTCTTTCAAGCGAAAATGACACCTATATTGGACCTTCACAGCTGGTATCCGCTGATACTAAATGCTTGCATATTAATTAGCCACGCACCAGTGAGTGTGTGCATCAAGTTAATTACTGCCCTAGGCTGGGCTAACCCAAAAATTTTTGCATGTTTAGCATTGCTGCAAATTTACTGTTGTTTTGGTCAAGAAATAAACCATTCAAGTTCAATTCTTTTGTGTTTGTTTGAGTAAAACCATTTCTTAAATACTGACTTGCTCACTTCATTTATGGTGCCAAAATACTGCATAGTTTGAACCTGCTATACATGTGCTGATCATGTGCTAATTGCATACCCTTAGTACCAGGCTCTCCCAAAATGTCCAATCCCCAGTCCCACTAACCAAGCAGAGCCCAGAGCAATGAGGTAATATTGGGATGAGTACTACAAGTATGAGTAGTATTCCTACTTGGGTCTCCCTGCCTCATAAATGCAATGCAAATGAGATGAGAGTGTAACCAATCTGAGATAGTCATAGTCATGTTGAACACCTTGTATAACCATCATTTGCATTAAATGGGTACTTCTTTTCATAGAAACCTTGATACTTTGGTGGTCAGTCAGTAGTATAAAAACTGGAAGCGCTTCCTAGAAAGTAGGACCTCCAGACAACAAGACTGTCAAGGTGCCAAATAGCAATTGGTAATACTTTCAGTGCCAGGAGGAGGAGCTTGAGCCTCTACCATATTTGATCAACCTGTAACTTAATGCTCAACAAAAACCTAGTAACCACTAAACAAGTAACTGTTAAGGTCTCTTTGTGTAATTGCCTACATTTATGACTGGAACTGGTTAGTTAGTGATTACCTTTCTATTGCAGAGTTTCTTAGCTGTTTCTTGTGCTGTACAAACCACTATTTTGACTCTGTGTTCAGGTTGAATTACTGTGTTCTAAACAAGTGTGTATTTGAACTGTATTGTCTACTTTGTGAACTATGGCTGAATCTATCTGTTTGTCTTCTATACACATTGTGAGGCCTATTATTTCCTGCATGTGGACTCCCCTCATTGTAACTCATTTCACCAGTCTTCAGAGTATAAAAAAAGGTTGTACAGAAGCTGTGTGTTTGTATTCTTTTCAGTGTGAGCAACTCATTGGAGGTGCTGATTATCCACAGTTCTGACAGGATACTGGTGCCTAGCATGGGTGCCCCCTTTCTACAGCTTTATAGCCAACAACTCCTCCCACTCTTTGGGCCCAGTGCACAAACCACCCGTGAACATCTGCTGTCACTCCCTGAGATAAGAATCTGAGTGCTACTGTGCTGACCAATGGGAACCTAATTTTAGAGAACTTATTATGTAGTAAAATTGGTGGCAAACTTTGGCCCCCAATGTGGGGCCCAAACAAGTGGATTAAGATGCTGTGCCAAAAAGTGAAGAAGCCCGTAGCACATGGACATGAAGTGACATGAGGCAGTGCAGTCAAGGAGATCAGAGACAAGATTCTTGCACTGTATCCCTCAAATGTGGCAAAGTGATGTCCATGGATAACTGCTATCACCCCTGAGATGAAGATGCCTTTTTGCTATGCCTACTAGTGCTAAGCCAGGAGGATCCAGAAGATTAATAAGATTAATATTGGTGACACACATTTATACATAAATTTATGTATTAATTAATGTATATTTATATTCTGAAGGACATCTGTTATCTTTGTTATTGAGTTCTAGTATTGTCTGTCCACAGTGTGTGACAGGTGTTAACCATTTGATTCAGTGCCATGGTTCTACCATTTGAGCTTTTGTAGTAATGCCTGACAACCAATATGGCTGCCAATGTAGCCAAGATGGTCACTTAAGGTTTTTTGTTCCATCCAAACTAGAGCTTTGAGTTTTTCCATGTTTCTTAGGTCATTTCAATTGGACCCAGGTTGGGCTGATCGTCACTTGTGGGAGTTCAATCTCACCTCGCATACATTCAAATGAGTCACCAATCTTCTTCACTTCTTGATATTTATTATTGTTATCTAGGCTATATTTGATATTTGTCATGTCTTTATTTTTACCAATCTTCTGCTGTGTCTTGTGTGTGATTCTCTCCTGCTCGAGCATTCAGGCACCATTTTATGTAACACGAATACCACCGATAAATGTTAAGGTGTCAAAACAGACCTTTAAACCATGCGTAAACACGAATATTTTTACAAACAACCTGTCTTTCATGATCACAGGTTTAGTGATAATAATTTTTCACAGGCAATTTAAAGCAGGGGCGCTAGAAAAAGCTCACAGTGTGACCTTTTTGTTTGTTCTCATTTACACATCAAAAACCATGCAAAGACTACAAAACATACAAAAGTGGTTTTAGTGGGACATCGCATTTTGTATTTTTTGCCAGATACAAAATCACCTTGGCTACAGTGCATTGATATTGATGAATGCGAAGAAAATCTTCACAAGTGCTCATTGAACAGTGAGTGTGTAAACAGTATTGGTTCTTACAGCTGTCAGTGCAAAACAGGCTTCAGTGGAAATGGCTACGAGTGTAAAGATATTGATGAATGTTCTGATGGTACACATCGATGTTCTGTTTACGCAATGTGCACTAATAGCCAAGGCTACTACAAGTGTTCATGCAACTTTGGATATGTTGGAGATGGATTGATATGTACTGAAGCCTCGAAAAAAAGAGTAAAAAGAACGGGAATTCCATATGTGCCAGATATTGATCTAGATATCGATGTGCCAGATATTGATCTAGATATCGATCTAGAAATTGTGCCTGATGTGTGTATCTTTTGTGACCTATGCACTGATTGTTCAATTCATGCTACATGCAGTGGCCTGAGTGGCCTCAGTGGCCTGAGTGGCCTGTTGTTCTCTTACCGTTGTACCTGTAAAAAGGGGTTCGTTGGAGATGGAAAGACCTGCACCGATGTTAATGAATGTAGTACATCGAGACATTATTGTTCACCTCATGCTATATGTACAAACACATATGGCTCTCATTACTGTACCTGTAAACCTGGCTATGTCGGAAATGGACTTACTTGCAATGACAGAAATGAATGCACTGATGGATCACATTTATGTTCATCTAAAGCAACATGCATTAACACGGTTGGCTCATACAGATGTACCTGCAATATTGGCTACACTGGAGATGGAAGAAGTTGCATTGATTTGAATGAATGTACTTATGGATCACACCAATGCTCTCCTTATGCTACATGTAATAACATAGTTGGATCTTACACCTGTTTCTGCAATACTGGCTTTTCAGGAGATGGAAGAAGTTGTGATAGGAATGAATGTATTGATGGAACACATCAGTGTTCACCTCATGCTACATGTACTAATACAATTGGCTCGTTTATCTGTTTATGTAATGCTGGCTACAATGGAGATGGAAGAAGCTGTGATAGGAATGAATGTGCAGATGAATCACATCAATGTTCTCCTTATGCCTCATGTCGCAATAGTGTTGGATCACACACCTGTTCCTGCAAATCTGGCTTCACTGGAGATGGACACACATGCAGCGACAATAATGAGTGTAATGATGAAACACATACATGCTCCAATCATGCTACCTGTACCAACATAATTGGATCCTACATTTGTTCCTGCAATACTGGCTTTACTGGAGATGGACACATCTGTATCGATAATATTGAGTGTGAAGATGGATCACACACATGTTCAAAAAATGCCACATGTACCAATACATTTGGATCCTACATTTGTACATGCAGGACTGGTTTCACTGGAGATGGACATACGTGCATTGATGATATGGAGTGTGAAGATGGATCACATACCTGTTCAAATCATGCTATATGTACAAACACAGTCGGGTCTTACATCTGTACATGTAAAACTGGTTTTACTGGAGATGGCATTGACTGTAGTGACATAGACGAATGTGATAACGCTTTTCATAATTGTTCTGGAAATGCTTTTTGCATAAACATTCCCGGTTCATACAACTGCACATGCAATTCTGGATTTGAAGGTGACGGCCGATCCTGCAATGACGTAAATGAATGCCTTGCTGAAGTACCGCCCTGTTCAACAGAAGCAAATTGCACAAACACTAACGGTTCCTATATGTGCGCCTGTGCAACTGGATTCAATGGCAATGGATTCGAGTGTAATGACACCAATGAATGTGAGAACCATTCTTTCTCGTGTCCTGAAAATTCTATCTGTGCCAATACTATTGGTTCATATCTGTGCCGATGCAAGAAAGGATTTATACAAATTGGAAAGGATTGTCGCAGGATTGAATGTCCTGCAGGACAATACACTCCAGATGGTGCCACATGTCAGGACTGCCCTCTGAATACATACAACAGGGTGGAGAACAATTCACTGTCAGAATGTTCTCCTTGTCCACGTCAACATATGACCATCCGTCCTGGAGCTGCTTCAATCACACAATGCAGAAGTAAGACGAGTTTTCTCATTCTTTGAATTTTGTATGATTGTCTACGATTAACTTCTACGACATACAATCTAATTTACCAAAGAAAGCACATTAGAAAAATGCCACAATGAAAATCGTAAAAAGTTCTTCCTCTGTTACTGTTTAACCGAGTTGTTATTTCAGTGCCAATGACTTGCCCTCCAGGGTACTTCATAGAAAGCACCACCGGCGAGTGCAGACAGTGCGCAGATGGGACATATCAGCCCGACCCGTCAAAGGTAAACACAATGGGAACAGATTTCGATAATACGGTTTCTAGAATCTGTGGGTATCTGTGGACTAAGCATGAAAATTGGCAAAACAAAACGCTGAATTTAGAGTAGTTATGCTCTTGGATTGCATTTCAGTCGTCGTGCATCAGATGTCCGACCGAAAGACCCAAAACTGGAGGACCCGGAGCGACCAGTAAAAATCACTGTGGTAAGTTTCTTATTATAGTGTATGCTGAGCAGACTGTTAACAAAGTAGCTTTTTAATAGGAGGTGTCAATCATGCGGCTGGTCGATTTAAATGTAACTCAGCCAGGTTATCAAGAACAATTTTTGTTACACTGTCCTCCAAAGTTCATTTAGCATTCAGAGTAGGGTGAACCACCAAGTGTGCAGGAATTTTGGTGAGGCCGCCGTTATGGCGGACATTTCCAAGTCTTTCCATGTAAGAAACCCTATAATTGGCTGGATGATTTTGAAATGTTTGTGTATCTGTTTTACTTGAGGTTGAGGTTGAGATTTCTGGCAGAGGTTCAATCCGAAAAACACAATAGCGTGGGCAAGAAAAACTATACTCGGCAGTTAAATCGAGTATGTTTTTCAAAAGTAAATATTTACATGGGCCCAAAAACATTCTCGATTTAACTGTCAAGTATATTTTCGGGATGAACCTCTGCTAAAAATCTCAACCTCAGCCTCTGCAAGAAAGGATTCACGAATTTTCAATTGAAATTGCTTATGTGCCACTCTTTTGGTCACACTGCAGATATAGGCGGATTTTAGTTTCTTCAATAATTTAACATTTGAAATAATTGAAGTTTTGTAATTTCATTGATGGAATTTGTAATGTGGGATAAAACCATAACACAGAGAAAAGGTCGGGGGTACACCCTCCTTACCTTCGTGTAATGGCATAGTGTCATTATGTAATTCTGTTGATACAATTAATGATGTTAGTATATATAATATAACCAAAGTCACTCACCTTTAGGTCAATTGTGTGACCATCAGGGTAATAAAATCAAATATAGCTTTGATTGGTTGATTTAATTCTTTGGTCTGCAAAAGAATTAGGTAAATTGAGTCAAAAGTGAATCATTTTCGCCATAAATATTACTTTGCCCTCGGGTACAAATCTGAATTTTTGAGCAATGCTAATAATCATCAATCTTATTTCATGATATGTTGCTAATGTTTCAAACGATTTCCTTTAGTTTCTCTTGACAAAAAACACATATCGATAGTCTTGACTTTGTGCGAATTATATACCGAGGAACTCTACGATGATACGTCATTCATGTCTGCTTTAAAAGTTCGTTCCATCGCTACCAGTGTGAGTATTTGACATTTATTGTGTTTCTAAAGGTTAAATACACAGTTCTGCAACAGATCTATCAAGTATACTAAAAGTTTTACTAACTCTGATTCAAATATTACTTAAAGATCCAAGAGGGCGTAGGACAAGTCAGATACTATGAAGGTGTAACTGTTTCAAGCTTCAGGTAAGGATTTTCCAAGTCGAACAATTCTTACTCAGACCTGGATTGTGTTTGCAGTGATTGTCGATTGCTTTCGCATTATCATTCAAACAACGAAAATATTGACAGATGTGGAATTTCAGTCTTTCCAGAACCAAAAGTATCGTAGCCGACCTGCAAGTCAACATGCTCAGTCATCCACAGGCAGAATGTTTCTTCATGTCCAGAATTCACCATCTGATCAACTTGTTCCCTTGTGGGAGTTTCGGACCAAATACATGTGAGTCTGGGGTGCATCCAGGGATAGAGCCTCATTTTACCACTGCTCATTTACCGCTGTTTGAGAACTATGCCAAATTAGGTATCAAAATTTAACTGGGTGGTGACAATTGCATCATTATTTTTCAGGTGAAAGGAAATTCACCGTCACAAGCATCAGACCAATGGTCGGTCCAAAGTCTGGAGGTAAAACATTAAAATACACAAATGTTAAAGCAAAGACATTAGTTTAAACAGGTCTTAAATTATAACATATTTTTGAGACATAGTGTGTTGATATTTTTTCTTAATTTGGTGATTTAGGTACGTCGATCACAGTTCTCGGTGAAGATTTGGACTTAAATGGAAGATTTGAAGTGTTTATTGGAACATTGAAATGTCCCACAACAAATATGTAAGGGCAGTTTATTGATTATTTTCTACGTACGGCGATTCAATTGAATAAGCGATAATTTGTTTCTCATCATAGAATTTTTGTAAAAAATTAAACAATGACTAGCATTGCATAATTTAAGGGGAGTTCAATTTCATGGTGTTTTGTTTTTAGAATAGTGTAAAAATAATCCAAAGGCGCCCATTTAGTCTATTTTCTGATAGCAATAGAATTACCACACAGGGTTTGGTTTAAAATGAATATATAGAGATTTTACTGACATTACACAGGAATACTTCCAGGATAGTTTGTGTGACACACCCACTCACAGATGAGTTCCCGTTGGACACTGAGCAACCGGTGAAGATTGTCTGGTTGGAACCAAACATGCCAGATGAAGTGACCAGATTCACATTTACGTACAAACCAGATCCGCGTGTGAACAGCATTCATCCAGCAGTGACTATTCCAAGGTATGCAATTTTGTAATGGAAAATGAACGAACAATTTGAAAAGGTAGGTACAAACTTCAAGGATTAAAGAATTTGTTTGGAAAAGTTTCAAACAACGGAAGCCATTATTTGCCTATCGTCGTTTTATTTGTCGTTTTGAACTTTTATGAAAAATAACCTTTTAGATATTTCAACAGTAAGCTAATAAAATTTGTACACTCTTTATCCTGCGATTTAGAATACAATTTATAACCCAGTAGTAGCGAGTGCATCACAGATAGTCTCCTTGCGGAGACTAACCAGAAGAAAGAAAATCTAACTTGTTTTGCATCAATTTTTATCACCAATGTGGTTTCTATATTATTTTCAGTGGAGGAATTCCGATCATAGTAACAGGGGAAAATGTGGACAGTGTTGCAGAACCGATCATGGTCGTCACTGTCATCACAAATAATGAACTATCCGTCTACTACCAGGTTTGACACAAAAAATTTCCCTTCATGATATATTGTTCACACTACAAGTGGATCACTCAAGAGTATTTAAGTAATTAAGAGTATATTATTCGTCTATCGGTGCAACAGCTCTACTTCTAAATTAAGGGCCTTCTTAAAAATAATTCTGTCACTTTCAGTCCAATTTATCCAAACAGCAACGCCAAATACTTTTTGCGTCAGCAGCAACTACAAAGAACATTAAAAGCATTGTCGGATCTGAGGGGTATACCAGGGACGCCCCCCCCCCCCGTGGTCCAATTTTTTTTCATTTTCATGCAGTTTTCGGGAACAACTCGGGCCGAATAATAGGTTGGGGCCACCACATCTGGGAAATCCTGCATCCGCCACTGATTAAAGTTTGATTGTACTCTCTAATGTTTTAGGCCTGTCTGGTTCTGAGTTCCACACAGTTCAAATGTCCCACCCCAGATTTGGTTTCAGAATATGGAACTGGGAAGCAAAAACAACGACCAGAGGGAGACCAAGATTGCGAATTCGTGATGAAGTACCATGACTTGGAGTACAATATTCTGGCAAGCTTTCTTATCATTTCAAAGAAACAAGTGAATTGTGTTCCCAAGTTCTTTCGAAAATCGAAAATATCTTTTTCAAATTGATCAATGGGTCATTGCCCAACGTCAGACAAATGCAAAATTTTTTGATTTAAAGTGTCAGGTGTTAATATCTTGGCGGTTTATTACATAATCTCACAAAAGAACTGTATTTCAGGGCCATACAAAATCTGTAAACCCTGAAAACCCAATGGTTTACATTGAGTTTATCATGGACGGAGCTCGAGCAGTCAGACCTGGAGAAGACAAAACATTCCAGCTTAAATTACTGTGGGATCCCGTGATTACGGATGATACAGAAGATACACAACTCTACGTGAATCATCCTCCGTGCACTGGTGGTGCGATAAATATCAAGGTACTGCATTTTCAGAGTTAATGTCATGGACTCTTGTGAACATTTTTGTACAATATATTAGGACCCATTTAGAGTTTATCCTGAATAGAGCGTAACTTTCAATGAATTCAGTGAATTCAGGAAATCTGAGAAATTTGTGAAGCATGAACTAGTTCCAGTCTTGATCCTTGTACCTGTCCTGGTCCTGTTCCCATCCAGTGTGAATAAGCTGTTTAAACTTCTAATTTAAACTTCTCTTTATTTTACTGTATTGTCCCTACGTTTATTTCTTTAAACTCCTACTTACTGTTCAATGATTATATTTCACAATACGTTATATCTGAAAGGGTGAGAATTTGGATGGCTTGACTCCTGATCTGTATACGGTGACGGTTGGGGACGAAGGATGTGAAGATGTCACTGTGACAGACAATTCTATCAGCTGTACACCACCAAGTAAAGAACCTGGAGAGCTTCAGTCCAGAGTCATGGTGAGTACAAGTGTCCGGAAAATCAATAACTCAGTGAATAAACTCCTTAACAATTTATTCGAAATTTACCGCGGATTTTTGTTTTCTGATATCATAATCAGCACGAAAATGAAATATGGAAAGTTGCAGGGAATAAACTGTGATTAATTTTAAGCTTGTAGTTTATTCTTGGCATACTACCAATTACATCTCTTCCGATGCGTAGAAAAAAAATTTGGATGGAAAGTGGCAGTATATCCTTAAGATCCCAGATACACGCCTGTCACTTTCAAAATTTTCGTGTATCTCTCAAAATTCCACTTTTTAATGCATTAAAGAAATTCTTTCTGGCTTTCAGGTATCAATAGGAACGGGTTGTTTGAAGCTGCACGCATTCAAGTTGAAATACGGTAGTCCTTTGGATTGTGAACAACTGCAGTACATAATAGGCAGCTGTCTTGGTGGAGCTCTATTGGGAACAGTCGTCCTGGTCGTTTGGTGCAGGAAAAGACGACGGTTTAAGATAAAACCACTGTCTTACCCTGCACAGCCACCTTCGATGAATCCTTACGAGTCACACTCTCTCCAGGTAAAACTTGAAGAATCTTGAAAACTGTAATGAAATGGGCACTAACCCACAAAAGGAAAATTCAGCCCTCTATTTTTTTAAATTCAGAAATGATATAAAACTAAAAACTGTTTGAATCTGGGGCTGGTAAGGGACGGACAGTCAGTGTAGTCGCCACTGATGATTGTTTCTTCTTGCATAGTCAGGGGGGTTCAGCCTGGTGGATCGCATAATATGAACAGAGTGCAAATGAGCCAAAATGAGTGCAGATGAATGGTGATAAGCTTCATTCAAGTTTAATCAACTTCATTCACATTTATCGAACTTAATTCAAATTGATTGAAATTGATTTAAGTTGAATTGTCTTTAACTGACTTCATCTGCAATCAATTTACTTTTTCAAAAGTTTTGAAAAAAAACTAAACATAATTTTAAAAATGTAAATATCTGGAAAAATAATACATAGAAGTCATTACCATATAGGCATATTGTAAAAACAAAATTATTAGGAAAAACATAAGAATGAACACTAAAAAGACAGGAAAAAAAACAAAAAATAAATAAAATTCAGAAAGAAATACTCAAATATTTACTATAAATGAGTAAACTCAGAAAATATATGTCTAACATGAAAGATTTACTTGTTTTGAACAAAATGCACTAAAAAGTTTTTAGCGATGCCTTTCTATCAGGTGGATATTGAAGGATTTAAATCCGGCATTTTCTTCCTCTGGTACGGCCCATTGGAGCCAATGGTAATCAACTTCACATGTGATTTTTGATTGGTATGCGTTCCGCCGCACTGATCCCCCCGGATAGTAATGAATTGATTACAACCCCAGAACAATTGACACCTTTCTGTGTAACATTTAATTTCCTGTTAAATGTTGAGAATTTCCTCTCAAACATTCTGTCTATTTGAGTAAATTATGTGTTGTATATTTACATTTGTATATTTTACCACATGGACACCTATTTACAAAATTCACATTACAGGCGTGTGTAATATGTAGCCCGAACAATTTTCACTTTTGTTATTTCAGAGGCCAGACCAGGTCTTCAGAAGTAGACCTAACATCTATGATTTGCCGCTCTCGACCACAAACCGAATGAAAGGTATCGTTCAAATAGATTCGTTATTAGATTTACTTTGAATTTTGAATTTTTTATCTTGTCAAAATATCTTTCAATTATCGCCTGTAAACGTCTAAATTGTAAGCTTCGAGGTGGACAAGTTGAAAATACCCTTTTTGGATTCGTCTTTTTTGCAAACATTCTGATTCTATAGATGAATACATGGAGCCGATCTCTGAAAACCTGGATGTGATGAAAACATCCCGTCCAGGATATCTTGAAAGGGGAATGGGAGAAAATAGTTTGATATCTGCAACATCCAGAGGTTTGTTTGTTACACATAATCTTTAATTTGATACATTGCCTTGGCGGATCTTATGTTGTGGGTGTCATCGTAAAGGTATTGAATAAGGTCAAGGTTGGTTCCTCTTATTTTTCCATTAAAGCCCAAAAAAGTAGGCACCGCCGGCAGCTCAAAATTCAACAGTAAAATCCCGTATTGGAATGACACGCTGAATACGATTAGTGCACAGATCAACAATTCAAAGGTTTTGTAAATCAATGCTGAACTACTTGGGTAACTTTAACATGGCCAACTCAGTAATATTCATGATAAGGTTCGCAGGGGCGAACAATGCCATTTAGGGAATAGATCTGTTATTATCTGCATTCTGTTCTTTCATAATTGTGAAGTTTTAGACTTAAGTCTTATTGTGATTTGTTTCCGTTGCTCTCATTTGCAGTCAAAGCTACACATTATGACAAAATAAACAGTGACTACTACCAAGTACTCCGGAAGATTAACCGACTTCAAGAAGAAGAGCGGAACAAGCCACTTCTCCCATCATTATCAGGGAGACTTAATCTGGGATTGTACGCAGAGACACAATACCCGTCAAGTACGAGGAACAAAAGGATCAGCAATTGGTTCCCAAGTGGAGAGACGGGACCGAAGTTATACGGACGATTCGGGTCACGACGGTCTGTGACAAAATTTTAGACACGTGTCTGTGCTGGAGGAGATTATATTTTGAAGGTGATCTCAAACCGCACATAGAGTCTATTATACTGTAGACATTTAATCAGTGGTGGATCCAGGATTTCTCAGACGGGGGGGCCCAAGATTTGGACGCCAATCTATACATACAATCTATACATACATCCTTGGCGCCCCCTTAGATCCGCCAATGATTTTACTGCATTGTATGTATTCTAGGATTTATTATACATAATGTATTTGTCCATATCCAAGACCAAAGATTAACAATTTACATTTTGCGAAGATTTCTTCGTTCATTGGCCTATTTGTATTTGAGTATTTAGCGTCATTCTTTTAAAATGATTGTGAGCCAAACTCTTAGTTTATCAGAAAGTAGTTCCAAAGTATCAGAAAAAGAAGCAAGAGAGAATTCGAAAAGTTTTGAATGAAAATGAAACAGTTTGTAACTAGTATAACTGATTTCATGAATAAACTAATTAGTCAAGTTTTACCTTAAGCTTGCAATACTTTGTTTACGTTTTCCGGGATTAATGGTGAAATAACAGTTGTTGCACCCACGAATTCAAGAGGCATAAACGAAGCTTAGCTTTTTCTTGAAATTTTTTTCATAAAAAATAACATCACCAGAAAAACTGGACGGGACACACTGAAAAGTTCAGAAAATACTTCCCAATTTTAGGAGTTCAGAAAATTGTGGCCAAAGTTTTACAATGGTCGTCCATGAGAATTTTTCTTTTTTAGTTTTTCAGGTGTATGGAAATGAACATCACTTTTACCTACTCTTTGTTGGTAGATAATCATTTCTGATATTTGGGAAATCCAACCTACACGCATATATGTCAATAAATATGTGTATCAAAATTTTTGATATAACTTAGCTTTTCCCCGGAGTATTAAAATGTCCATATAGGTCAGATCTTACTATCAGAATGACCATAATGAAACTTTGGTCAACATTTCCTAACCTCTGAAAGTCGAAAGTATTTTCTAAACATTATTTAGGATGGTGAGAATGTTTAGTATTATCACAAATTAAAATTCACAAAAAATGTTCAAATAATAATTTATTAAACAAAAAACGACAAACATAACCGAAATTTTTCTTTCCACACACTTGGTGTGTGCATTGTAACGTTTGGTACAAAACTGCCATCTACCATGTTACACTTGGTGACGTGCCTAAATATTTAAGAATAACTCCGTATTCATCCAAAAACATGATACTTGATAGTCAAAAACACGAATCCCACTGTGCGCGTGACTGTCCGTTTATAATTAATAAATTAATTTTAGAGGAACAAACTGGTGAATGCGAACCACCTTTGGACGAAGTCTTCAAAACATAAAACCCTAAACCTCGTGAAATTGTTTTTTAAATAAAATATGATTCCACTCCATAGAATTAAATTGTAACTGTTGTAACGATTCAAGATATTCATATAATTTCCTGGTTAAATTTTAATTGTGTTAATTTTCCCTTTTTGGATCAGTAGTTTAAATAGTGGTTTAAATAGAAATAAAAATATGTAAAATTAATCAATTTTTAAAATATGTATCTGAATTGTTCTACATTGCCCCTCTGATTTTATTTAGACCAAAAAAACAATATACATTTGACACCTGCTGAATTTTAACATTTCAGTTTTTAGACAATATAGAATTCCGCAATGCAGCACTTGCAAACAAAACTAGAAATGATGCGTAAATATCATATATCTTAATCTGTATTTCATGTAAAAATATGTTTGAATAAAGAAGATACGACAGAATTTTGAAATTGATATGAATATCTTCTTTCGAACATGCTCCGCTGCTCTTACAGGTGTTGCGATGAGCAAGTGGAAATCCGAATGTGCTACTCAGTGTTTTCTCATTCGAGTTTTTCACAATTACACAAAGTTGGCAATGTTGGCATTATTGCCAACTTTGTATTGCCAAACATTTGCTGTTTTCTCCCTTATTTGCACCAACTGATGTTAATAAACGGTAAAATAGAAATCAAGGAGTATGTGAGCATTATATTTCAAGGTTACATGCTTTATTGGACAAGTTGATTTTTAATGGCAGAGCTAAAACGAAGTTGGCAATTTGCCATTCTTGTATTGGAGAGCGTTTGTGAAAAACTCTATTGCTTGCGGAAAACTACTAACTTATAGCACAATTTTATGAAATTGTGCAAAGAGAGATTCTTTGCGGAAGATTTTGAAAGGAAACAATACGTAATTTGCTTTGGTGATCTTCAATCTTAACAACAATTATCTCTTCATACTTCCTTATATTTACTTTTCCTAGTTATAATTTGCTGAGTTTAACTTGTTATTACCAACCATGTTTGGTCGTAGGTCACGATTTAAGATACACACCCTTTTTCCCTTGTTTTGATTCACATCCTCAACGCGATGTTTCCCCTTATATGGTATTTTGTGCACTAACATTTCAGTCGGTCGATTTAATAGAGGACATTCACTACACGATCACCGCATGTGAAGAAACTAGTTTAATTTACTTCCCCAATCTTTCTTATTCTTATTCTTTGGCAAAGAAAACAGTTTAGCACTCAGGATTTTGTTAGCATGGCATTCAGTTCTCATTTGATTGTTGTCTGTCGTCTGTCATATCTTTTTATCGCCCGCGTACGAAGTACGATTGAAGTTAATGTCAGTTTGTTTACAATCGGGGGGGGGGAGCACCCCAGTCTCTGGTCCCAGGTCCCTTCCCAGCCTTCTGGTCCCATGTAATTTCTGGAGGGTACCCCTTCATCCTGTCACTAGTGCTGTCAAAGTCCTGTTCTAGGTCCTGCCTGGGGGAGGGGCGTTACCCCAATCTTCGTTTGAGACAATAACGCCAATGGATCTGTGTGAGTTAATTGACATAACGTTCATATGGTTCAGCCTCTTTCTTTCATTTCAAAATTATTAAAATGATTTCAACCCAGAAAAAGAAAAGTGGAAAAAATGGAAAAACATAACAATATAAAAATAAAATGTCTCCGCGTAATTTCTTAGGAAATACATTTGACTTTTGAGCGGCGGTAGAACGGACCTATTTGTCCAGGGGCTGCACATATAGGTGTCACGCTTATTCATTTTAAGGTAGATCTAGTTTTATTTACACTCGGAATTAACATCAACTAAAGTACAGTGCTGTATTAAAGGAAATTGCATTATCTATCATGTAAGTTCAAATTTAATTACTTTACACAGACAGAAATAGAAGTGAAACGGATGACGAACGTTTTTACGGGTGTGTAAGCGTAAGCGTGAGCGTGTGTATGAAACTAAATCAGTCTCACTGAATAAGGTCTGATACAGCAGAATTGTACTCAAAGTTAAAATGTTATGGACTACGTAGGTTTATGTTGTTAATTCAGGAAAATATAAATTGATTGGATTGTGTGTGTGTGTGTGTGTGCGTATGTGTGCTTATGTTTTTAATCCACACTGACATGGATAAAATAAAAATTACACACACATTTGTTTTCATAATCGGTACGAATAATTCTCACAAATGTACAAAACTCAGTCAAGCTGAAACATTCTATTCAAAGGAAACTTCATAACACATGGCAAGATTTCTGGGGCACTAGAGTACATAACGTGTTGTTGTAATTATTCTTCCGCATGTTCAGTTTCGATTTTTACAAAGGAAAAAGAAGTTTAAAAGAAGTTTAACTTTGTAGATTCTCAGGATCAGACATAATCCTGAGCATGACGTCGCTGATTAATTCTCTGAGTAAGTATACGCGAATATATTTTCCCTTGACAATTTGATGGATGTAATGTCAGAGAACTAGATTCGTTTTCATTAATTTCCTTTTCTAGTTGCTGTTTTGTAAATTTTGGAGCTCTTGTCCTTTTTATAATCTGAACCCAGTCCTTTGAAAATACTGTAAACATCAACAAACATGTTGCGTTTTAAATACCTCAATATTATTTTTTATCATCCGTACCATCACAAATTGACGTCAGTTAGATTTTATTGTTGCGATAGATGTACAGATTGACAAAAAGGGCTTTACTCTATCCAAATTTAATTTAAACTGCAGAGCACTTTAATTAATTGTGTAAGGTTGTCTCCAATTCATATTTCACTTAAGTCCACAATTTTTTATGTTTTTGTCCCAACAGCCGCTGTAGCCACACTGCTGATTGCGTTCCTGGACGGTGCTACCGGAGAGCAGTACGTGTACACTGAAAAAATAAACACAATGGACATACCTAAGAACGCAACCTCAATTGAATTCAAAGACTTTTCAATGAAAGTGGTAGAAACTGTAGCGTTTTCCCATTTATCTGAGTGTGACTCATTAGTGTTCAACAATACAAATATTTCAATGATTCAAGTTAACACTTGGGAAGGCTTAGAAAGTCTAGCATCACTTACCTTCTATCAAAATGAGTTGAAAACTCTGACCGATGACACTTTCCAACATTTGTCGTCCCTGCAAAATTTAACACTAGACCAGAATAAAATCACAACAATTGAAAGCAACACATTCAACGGACTTTCTTCATTGACAACTCTTAAGATACGAGGAAACGATGAATTAGTCGATCTACCGTCTGATGTTTTTGACGGATTGTTATCGCTCCAAGAACTTGATCTCAGCGACAATGGATTAAACGTATTGCCGTCTGAACTGCTTCACGGTCTGGCAAATTTATCAGTCCTAATTTTAAACGGAAATAACTTGACGACGATTAGCTGCAATGTATTTAACCCGACGGATTTCACGGGCAGTGAGGGACATCCAAGTAAGTGTTTCAGTGGATACTATTTTTGGAATAAAAATTAGAATTGAAAGTGTGTGCATTTGGATGTTTTTGAAAGAAATATTGGTGCGAACACTTTCATTGACATCCAAGCAACCCATTCTGAGATGCAATGCAACATGTTGATGAAGTGTTTGTCGCTATTGTGCCACGTCAGCAACCAAAAATAAAGCAATGTAACTTGTTGCTTGTGTCAATCTCAATCGCAGACGTAACGTGTGAACAAGCCTTAAGTAAAAAGTCTCTTTCATGAACAGGTGAGCTGAAACTGGAAATGTCAGGAAATCCGTTAGATTGCGACGAGAGGCTTCAGTGGATTCACAAAGGTCAACGACAGGGTTGGCTGGATTGGTCAGGTCGGGAAAATTGTGTCACCATGCCAGTCTCAGGTAATAACGATTTAGTTATTATTTGAACAGTGGCGGATCCAGAATTTCCCATACGGGGGGGTGCAAACCCCAGAGGGGGCGTCAACCTATTATTTGGCCAATTTTTCCTGAAAACTGCATGGAAATGAAGAATTTTTGGCCCAAGCGGGGGGGGGGGGGGCGATCTACGTGCCCCCCCCTTAAATCCGCCAATAAAATTTCTATTTCTATGAGTTTTTATAATGCGTTTTAAGTTTTGATTTTCTTGTTCATTCGTGACAAAAAAAAAATCAGGTTCAAGGGTAAAAATGCAAATGGAAACTTCCTTACAGAAATGCATACAGATATTTCCTGGCACGTCACACTCATGTAACATAACATTTCATTGCACACTCCACTGAACACATACCACTGCTAAATTATTAGGGTCTGTTCACACCGAGCGAAATTGGAAGCGAAAGCGGAAAATATCAAAGAAAAGTGAAAACGATGAGAGAACAAAATCGTGTAGGTCTAAGGAGATGTGCGCTCACGGTCCATTTTTCATGCGTGTTTTCTTTTAGAGAAATGATATGCTGGCGCTCCTCCGTGAGAGAAATCCCTGATCCGCAACTTCTTTGTACCCACATATTTATTTTATTTTTGACGTCTTTTCCAAAACAGGTTACGATGAATCTTTCTTGCAATGCATAGATGTTGACGAATGCGACTCCAATGGACACCTTTGCTCATCTGACGCACAATGCAACAACACCATCGGTTCTTACGATTGCGATTGTAAATCTGGATTCACTGGGAATGGATTCAATTGCACTGACATTGATGAGTGCGGGTCAAGTCCTTGTGCAGTTGACGGTGGTAACTGCACGAACTCTCAAGGATCTTACGACTGTTCGTGCAGACAGGGCTACACTGGGGACGGACACACGTGCATGCAGATCCAGATAAATGGTTGCAATGACGGTATACACAATTGTCACGCTAACGCAACCTGTACAGACACAGATGAGTCGTACAACTGTACTTGTAAAGACGGATTCTCTGGAGATGGTTTGGAGTGTGAGGACATTGACGAATGTAAGGATAATGCGGTAAACCCGTGTCCCCAAAATGCCAAGTGTAAGAATACTGTTGGTTCATACACTTGTACTTGCCTGGACGGCTTTATTGAAAGCGGGACGACTTGCATTGATGTGGATGAATGTGATGAAAGAATATGTTCCGTGAATACTACGTGCAAGAACACTATCGGTTCCTACCTGTGTTCTTGTGAACCCGGATTCACCACGAACGGAACCGGAACCGGTGTCGTGCTGTAGACCGACCCGCCAAATTTAGGGCCCCCGTACCAACTTATGACTTTGTGACTGGGACCCCGGGTCATCTCACTTCACATTTACACCTGTAGTCAAGTAACCCTACGGTGAAATAAATGGGCCCCCCACTCCTGCCGCTCGAGTGTGCATAAGAGCGGCCCGTGTCCCCTCTCACCCGTTCCCTCGGGGCACCCCTCGTGGCAACACTAACCCCCTCAATATTCTAGACTACTACCTACTCTACCTACTCTACCTGCCTACTCTACATCTCAATACTTTTTTTGTAATTTCGCAGTGTAATCAATCTAATCTTCTCAAAGACGATTTCAATACGAAAATGCGAAACAAATCAAGACATCAAAAATATTCTCAATATAATCAATTATCACAATTACAAATTTCGTAATTTCGCACTATTAATCAACTCAATTAGCAATTTGCTCTATAAGTGCGAAAATACGAAACATCAAACGACAAATACATCAAACCCTAAACATACTACTCAGTCCGTCTCATCTTCAATTTGTATAAAACTTCTCAAATCATAACACCTCACATCTGCATTCACACGTGTCTTATATATATTCGAACATTTATCCAGAGAAAATTCATTCCGAACAATGGATTCAGCCAGAGTTTTCTCGTGCATGGTATGCAGCCGCCCACATTTTGTGTCTCGTATCGAAAAGAAGAAAATGTTGATGAAATACATTGATGGCAACATAGACATAATTTCTCATATTTCAGAATATCCATGTCTGAGAAATGCAGCGAGCTCTCACCATTTTTTCACCACGCGCATCCAGTATAAGACACTGAAATACCTTCGAGCAATTTCATCCATTATTATCAAAATCAGTCTCAAACATTCAATACATATCTCCCGCATCCCTCACCCCTATATCAGCGGACCTCTCACATGCCATCAGAGGTCACATTTGTTCGTTCACTTGTGCAGGGAAATAATAACGAATTCCTATCTTCTAGGTGAACATTTCCTCGGAATAGACACAGAAGACAACGCGTGGAGACACACATTTGATGAACCCATCCAGCTTATACACCGCATTAACAAATCTCTGTGGACCTACACTCTCTCATACCATCCCCGCAAGTGCAGAGACTGCGTCCATTAATCCTCCGTGCCTGCCATCATGAGCATCATCACCATCGATGCTGATGACTTCGAATGTCACAAATGGATTGCTGTAGGAGACATCTTTCTCGACTTCACTCTCAAAAATTATGACCACTACAACTTCAACGATCTCTACATAGTGAAACGCAGTCGTGACCATGATGGAGATCAAGGAGTTTTCTGTGTTCACAGGCCAAGGAGAAATGCAGTCGGAGTGTGGAGCAGGGCTGACCTGGTTGGATTCATTTACGATTATAGTGAACTTCTCAACTTCATTGATCTCCGAGCACAATTCATTAATCTCAAAACTGACGAAAAAATATCAGTCAACGGACACATCAAACAAAAAGTGTTCATCTTTTTCCCATCGCACAGTCCAATGGAAACTGCTGTTACATGTCTTTATTTGAAACATGGAGACCACAGATACAGTGTAACAGACAATGTACCTTTTTGAGAAACATTTTATTTCTGATAAACTCAACTTTCCATGAAATCCACTAACAGATATATATATGAACTAAAAATTTTCCGTATCCATTGTATATAACGATGTATATACCCTCTTCACAAAATTAAGAAGAAAAATAAAAGCATTGTTCAAGTATCTTCCGTCTGCCGTCTGCCTTCTCGAATTACTACACAACTACTTAAATGTAAAAAGTCTTTTCGCATTTTCGAAGTCATGCATGATTAACAGAATACAGAAAGTTACAAATGCGAAAATACGAAACTCCATCCTTTTAACTCGACTTCAGATGTAAATTACACACCCCGAAAATCTGTCCACCCTCCGTTCCAAGTCAATTGTGCTCTGCTCCAACATCCCATCCAACCGTCCAATAATCCTATCGAATACAGTGTCTGTGTCTTCTGACTCGCTGAACCCCATTGCGGAAATCGTAGCATCTGAATCATTGTCAAGCAGCCTCTCCATATCCGCCTCCTCATCTAACATCTCCCTCTCTTCCCCTGATTCCTTCTGTGGGGTACCAGGCCGATCTTCACCCTCCTGTGCATCTTCACGTACCGTC